>VYZW01013196.1:137921-183259 GCA_013401315.1 Balaeniceps rex
GGAGAGGAGAGGAGAGACAAAAGAAAGGGAAGGGTCCCATATATGTAGGGGCTTGACACAACTGTAAGTATGGAATTTACAAAGACTTTCAGTGGTATGAAGATCACCTGCCTCAGACAGAAGCTGTTGCCTCTGTAAGACTAAGGCTCTCTGACCCTGGGATTCAGCAGGAAATAGGAGCCTTGAGACCTTGTGGGACCACGGTATGCTAGAGGAGGAGGGGAGGACCCCTGACCGCAAGGCACACTGCTTGCCTGAGGGATGGTGCAGACCTCCTTTTGCACCCAGAAGCTGGAGGAGAGAACAGCAGGTTCAAACGGATGATGGCAAGACAAAAAAATCTGAAAGTTTCCCTAAAATCAGTCAGATGCTTCTTGTGAGGCTGAACTCCAAAGCCTCTCCACGTACTGCAGAATCTACAGGTTAAAGAAGACTGGGATGCATCATGCAGAATGAGTTTAAGAGAAGAAATGGTTGATGAAAGCTCTCAGACCATCAGTACATCCTATGAAATCATCATAAGACCAAAATAGTTTCTTATTTTCAGCTACAAGGCTAGATATATTAAAATAAAAAAGGTTGATAAAATTATTTGGCTACTGAAAACTGAACACTTCTAAAGCAGAAAATCTAATGCAGCTGTTTTCCTCACATTGAGTAAAAAAAAAATACTAAAATGGAAAATTTAGATATTTGGATTTTTGTTTACTTCAAAGTAGCCTTGTACTGTGTGATACCCATGTTCTACATATGGCCTACAGTGCCGCCTTTAGTGTCTTGCGAGCACTCAGGTGTACTCAATAATGCTTTATATCAACTTCATTATGAAGTTTCAGAAATGACTTAAAACACTATCAAAGGGCTAAGGCACTGCAATGAAGTTCACCAAGATCAGCAAGAAACGCTCCATTTCAGTTGGAATTGTGAGTCCTGAGGAAAACTAAAGCCAATAGAGAGCTTTGGATCAAGCCCTGAATCGGCTCTCCAAAACAGGTGCAGAACAGTGAATAACTCTAGGGCTGAAGTCAATTAGACCCACTCAGGTTTGGTCAATTAGTCATTCTTTTGATCTCTCAATCTAGCAGAAAAGTAAAAAATGTTCATTTTTACTCAGTTCTTCAGCTGTGGGGGCGGGGGGTCCTCTCTCTGTCTTGAAGCAGAAAAACTTCTCTGGACTTCTTTTTCTTCTCTGTCTCACATGTTATTAGGTTTTGTGCAAGAGGGCAGGTTTGCAGATGCAGATGTTCAGACGGAGTACTGAGGAGTGGGTTCCTGAAGGACACCGGGGGCAGAGCTTCAAGATATTAAAGGAGAGCACGCTGATACTAAACCAGCATAAGCTGAATGTGAAATGGCACAGGGCTAGGGTCCGTGCTGCGGCACCTAAACTTTCACACATCGCAGACAGGGAGCCCACATCTTCAGCAAATACACCTGCAGAACAAGCTGGGATGGGTCCCACAAAAAAACCAAAAAATGCTGCATAAACAGGCTGAGATGACACAGAGAAGAGTGTGAAGAAGTGTGCCCAAACAAAAGGTATAGGATCGCCCTGATGAGCCCTCAGGGCTCATGTCTTAGGATTCAGTCAAGAACACCATCGGGCGGACAGCAGTGCCCGTTGGTCTTTCATCCCTGAAGGCTTCAAAACCTTTTAAACCTCTTAAATCTTGTCAGTTGCTTTACTCACCCCAGCCATGAGAGATCCAGGTGTAACTGCGCCTTCCTGACCACCTGGTGCCCTCACAGCGAGGTGTTTGGTGTGCCAGTTCCTCAGTGCTCAACCTCCTTCACCAAGAGCGGGATACTCCTCACATCCTTCACCAAGAGCGGGGTCCTGGGAGAGACCAGGAGGGAAACTTGCACTTAGTGCACTCACACAAGACGGGGTCAGAAAATCACGCCGGCTTCCCTCTCCATCTCTCCCCTCCAGAAGCTGCCTGGCATAGCAGTTTCCAACTCCTCAGGTGGGCCCCTTTTTTTAATATAAAAATAAAAATGTCCCTGTCCCAGAATAATTAACTCCACCTTTGGAGGTGGAATATTCATTATTTTTTAACAAAGTTAGTCTTATCCTACAAGATAAGTAGGTTTATCCTGTAAGTTAGTTTTATCCTATGAGAGAATAAGGGAGTTATCCTGATATTGTTAAATTATACTGGAAGTGCCCAAGCGGAACTATTGGCTAGTCTATTTTAGGCTAGCCAATTCTGCATGCCCAGATAAGGCCCAAGACCTTTAATAGATAAAATCAACATAAACCTGTTTCCCAAAGTAGAGCTAAAGCAGATTAAAGGATTATTTATAGTAATGGACATAGGATTTTGCATTCGGACACAAGGTTCAACCTGCCTCATAGCACTGAAACGGTTGTTGGTAAAACTACAGCTTAATTTCCTGTACGTTAGCATAGTCATGTATACTCAAAACCACGCCAGCTTGTAACTACAGACTGCAGCTATCCCTGTGGAGCCGAAGCACTGAATGTCTTAAGGATGGCATCAATACAATATTGAAGGCTCAAGCTGCTGGACACAAGCCAAAGAACATAAATTAAGAAACATTTTACAGTCTAAACATATTGGAAACTGTATGCAGATCTGACCCTTTTCAGGGTGATTGGAAAAGCACATGGTTTTAGATTATTTTGATGGATTAAGTATTTTACTGAACTGTCTGCTTTAACAGGTTCTAATCAAATTTCAAAGAATAAAATTCTAACATATTTTAAAATATTTGTGTATTGTGGGATAAATCAAACAGTTCATAGAGTGAAACCTTGGCCCTACTGAAATCAGTAGGAGTTTCCCTTTTGGAAACTCCTGTTGACTTCCAGAGTGACAGGATTTCATCCTTGAGAAAATACTCCAAAATTGGACAAACATGGTATGCTTTTCTTCTGACTAAAGGACTCTGGAACTAAAAAAATGAATACTTTTTTTATCAATAAAGATACTTTGTATACGCTTCTTTAGAACAGAAGAGGCAGAAGCCACAAATACAAGTTCCCTGGCATTAACACCATAACACTTCCATATTCTTCCCCCCCCCAACTGGTTGTAGGAAAACTCTCTCTCACACAGTATCTGTTGAACTTGGCAGGACTGCAGGAATCTCTTCCAAACCTGCCGGTCTCTTCACTCAGTTCTTTATCTCCGTGTGCACCCAACCCTGGCAGCTGACAGAGTCAATGTGTAATACAGCTGACCCTATTAATCTGCAGTCAATGGATCCATTTTTGGATAAGCAAGAACTGGTATAATTGCAGTGGGCTGGTTGCTAGTGCAGATGCGCATCCTTCAAACATTTGTTTGTGTTTCTTCACTGACAGTGAACACCTTGGCATAAGACAAACAGAAAGGAGAGGAAGGCACAAGCACAGAAAAGTGGTCAAACCACCGTAATGGCAAATTGGCCATGGCCCTGCTACCCATCCAGCTGTGCCCACCCACTCTGTGGGATGTGGTGGGGTGGGTGAAGGGACGGCTGACTGCCAGCCAAAGTGGGCCCCTCAGCGCCTAGCAGTCACAGGGCCTAGCCTTGCACCAGCAAAACTATGCTACCTGCCCCGAGAGAAAACACCGAGACAGCAATGATTCGTGCCCTCACCACCTGCACTTTACCACTCCAGAAACAATTTTTACCAGGTTATTTGTGATTTACCAACACGTGAGAAGCCAGCAAGGTTGTCTAATGGTGCTCTGCCCAAATTCGCCTGCAGACATATTTCTTTACACTGAAGAAGTCCTGTATCTTTTGACTTGCGTGCCAAAAATGTAGCTGATCAGTTCTCTCTCTAGATTAACTTTGGGATACTACCAGGAAAGGTACTGAGTCTCCTGCGATCTGACCCTGATGCCATAGGACTGAACTGCACAATTCCCACTGGCTTTGAGAGTGCAGAGTCAAACCCCCACGACTGCTGGGGGCAGAGTATTCACAGGCACATCTCTAGCAGTCCCTAGGACATGCCATATCGTTGACTCTGGCATTTTTGTGTGCAAATGAATCAAAAGGCCAAAGCCACACAATAGCTTAGGTATACAACTCCCGCCTCTGTGCCCCTGGAGGTCTGAGCCCGAAATTAATTTCCTCTGAAACAAACTTGGCTGCCACCCATCCCCCTGGAGACTCTGAAGTCTCTGTGTACCAATATTTCCTGCAGTTAAAACCACTGGGCATCCAAGTGCCTGCTGCTAAGAGAGGCTGGAGCTAAGTAAGAACAGTTCCTGTTCTGCTACTAGTCAGCAAATCTCTCCCCATCCATAAAAGATTTCCCACCCGTCTGTGTGTGGGGACACAGATGTCCTCATCTAAGCTGTTGCATGAGTAGAAGGCAGCAATGTTTCTCACTAACGTGGCAGCTTGGCAGGCAGAGCAGGCAGGGAAGGCAGAACAGGCAGAGCAGGCAGCCCCGGCCTCAGGAGCCCACGTACAGCCTCTCACTGGTCTGAGCGGTTGAACCCGCAGATCCCAGCTCCTCGGGTTTCTTCACCATAAGGGGCAGAGGTGGCCAGGCTTCTTATCTGAAAAGGGAAAGGCCATGTCCAGCACTGCTCCAGGGAAAATGTAACATTGCAGCTGGGGTTTTTCAGTGTCCCCGGAAAATTGTCCTGTGGGGGAAAAAATGACTTAAAAGCAGTAAGAAGTATTCAAAACTTGAGAGAAGGCGGCTCATTTTTTCCTCTGTCTTTTTCTAGTACTCACATTCCAGTATTACTTATGAGCTTATGATATTCTATAAACAGGCAGCAGATACACAGCGCTGTCAGGGTAGCTGCCCCTTTGCAAACTTCCCAGTTTGCAGAAGTTATTAATACAAAAACATCTCCCCACCCCTGTATCTTATACTGGTCGTGAAAGGTGGAATCGAAATAAGAAAGCAGTCCATGCTGGCAAAGGCATTTATAAAATGAATGCCTGTCTGTGCTGTTGCAAGTTGTGCTGTTGCTGTTGCAAGTGCCTCCACTAAGGGTTTTGTCAATATAGACATTTCCTAAAAACTACCATACTGCAGACCAACATTACTGCATCAGCAGAATTCTCTGCACTGAGTCAGTCTCAGAAGCAGCAGAAGTGGGAACTCGCTTTTGCCGGCCCCTGGGGAGGGAGCCGCTCCATGAATTTTGTACGTATAGAAGTTGTTGATAAGCCCTCTTGCAACATCAATGCCTTTCCCATAGGAACTGGAGTAACCACGTCCTTTCTTCTAGTTTGCAGCTGCCTGTTAAGCTCAAGACAGAGAGCAGAGATTAAGACTAGCTTAATAGGAGAGAACACCTGGACCAAAGCCTGCTAGCGGCTCCTGCATCCCCAGGAACAGCTCTGTGAAATGAGAGCACCATGGCAAGGTCCATTCCTTTGACAGGGAACAGCGACATGATCCTAATTGCAATGGGGAACGCAGCGACCCTCCTGCTCTGCTCCACAAAGCGCTCGACCGCTATAAAATTTTATTCTTACAGCATTTCGCTTTCCTGTGCTTGGAAAGTTCTGCATTTGTTGACTTTGTGTCAGCTGATTAATTGGGTATTACCGATGCTTTGGGTGAAATCCTGGTCCTGCCAAGCAGGAGGGGAATTACACCAACGATTAAACTCAGAGCTTATGATTGAATTTCCATACTTTTACTTTATATATGACAGCCAGTGTGACTGGATCTCAGGGTAATTCACGAAGAGGAATACACTTCCTAATTGTTGCCCCCATCTATGAATACGCTAGATATATTTCACAGATTGAAAAAAGAGCAATAACCTCCCTTGGACGTGAAGATTATATGACATTGTGCAATGCAGTGTGGACAAGTCCTTGGCTACCTTCTGTAGGAAGTATGTGTTATGTTATTTATTTTTCAGGGGTATGAAAATAGAGCCTAGACCAGGGACAGCCAGGGCTGCCGCCTTTGTTTGGGCTTGAGTCAGAGCTGGAGAGCACACTGGCTAGGACTTGCTCTGCCTAATTTCAGTAGCCAAGCTGATGCATGATATGCTTCCTTTGGCAGCGAAGTCACATTTTTCCTGCTCCCCTCTATGTGCGACTGTTCATTTCTGCATCCTGTTTACCAGCCCTCACCTGAAGAAGCAAATGCGCATGTGGGGGCCACGCGTGTTCTAGGTTGAAAACAAAAATGATCTTCTCCTGGAAAAGATGTGTTGGGTTTTTTTAACCTGGATTGTTATTGCTATTTTGGTAATAGCATGGCTCCCCAGGCAGCTGGGCCAGCCCCACTGCCAGGGCAGCAAGTTGCAACCAGGGAGCAGAAGAGAGCATCCAGGAACTGCCTTCATTGCCTCTTTCTGCCAGAGAAAATGTATCCTGAACTGCCTGCAGGCAGGGAAGCACCTCGTCACTGCCTGCTGCATACAGGAAAGGCAGAGATGACGTGGGATAAAACATCCCCAGCCTTTCTGAGCACAGATGATACAGACTGAGCCTTAACACTTCCTACCCCCTTCAGGTATCCTCGAACATCACAGCCTGGACTGGGAAAAAATTAAAGACATGATGGGTACAATCCCACACATCACACCTCGGGAGCAGAGACCCCGAGCCACTGGTACCCTGGCCAGACTCAGTACCTGGCCACCTTGCCCATGGGATGTGATGAGGTACCCAGCCTTTCCCCTCACTGTACCACATCCTCAGGCAGCAGAGGCAACTCCTGCCTGATGTGGAGGACACAGGAGGCTGTGAAGGAGAGGAGCAGCAAGGTGGTACCTGGGGTCTCACAGGAGCAGCCTGGGCAGTGCAGAAAGCCCTGGGGCACCAGCCAGTGCTTCAATGACAAGTTGTCTTTCCTGTCTTATGAGATGTGATGCCAATATTAACCATCCACAATACTGAAAGTCACCTGCTCCAAAAATACAAAACATAGGAATATTTTGTATTCCAAACTCTCCCATTCTGGCACCAGCGGCAGGGATACCTTTCTTTTGGCAACACCTGGACAAGTGTTTGCACCTTTTTGCCTTTCAGGTGGCTCTTGCCACACTGAGGGGTGCCACCGGCAGTGCTTAGCGGCGATGCTCAGCCGTGATTCTTGCATTGCACACCCACAGCTGGCGGGGAGGAGGGGAGTCAGATCTGCCCCTGGTACAGAAGCAGCAGCATGGGGTAACTCTACCACTTCCCTGAAGTCCGCACTGGCTTACTGTTGGTGTTAGGCAGAATCCAAAGTGTTAGATGTGATAAATAAATCCCGAATGTTTTTAGTGCTGGCTACCTCTCCCAGCCGGGTGTGAGTTCTCAGGATTTTTCATAGCGATTACAGCACTAGCAGAGAATTTAGTGGAGGGTGAGAGAACTTTTTACTGCAAACGGTTGAGTTTCTGTTCAACTAGTTATGCCCATTTTATTCCTAAGAGACCAGTAGTCTGCAGCAGAGATGACTGAGAAGCCGCTTCAAGCACAGAGAAGACCACTGACGCTAGCCTGACAGGTTATGAATAAATAATGTCAGTATTCACAGCAAGGCTCTGTTAAGAAGCACTGGACCACACTTGTTTTTTCAGCTTCTCTGGTCAGAGCAATAAACCCACCACCTGCTGATAAGGTTGGTGGGGCTGTCTGTGAAAGCGATGCTCCCGCTCAGAAAGATGCGGTTCTCCAGGGTGGCGTGGAAGGAGTAAAAGCAGAGGCACCAGGGAGCCCTTCAGCTCTACTCACTAGTTAAACTCCACTGATGCAACGTTAAGCACATGCCTAAAGGATAACTTCCAGAATAAGGCCCCATAATAGTTGCATTTATTTCTTTAAACCGGATCTTCTATAAATCTTCATCACTCTAAAAATGACTACTCAGCTAGGCTCCAGAAAGGTACACAGTTTCTTCTAATTGCCTTCCTTCATTGCTTATTAGGAATAATCACATCTACATTTTCAATCAATGATCTGTGATTTTATTTTGACCAGGTTTCTTCTTTCACCCGAGGGTTTCTTTTTGCTGTTGTGTTCCAAGATAGCTTCCCCCTGGAGTTGGAAATTATGGGACTGTTCTTCCAATTACTGTGTGAACTTAGGTTTCTAAAATTCAAAAAAGTTTGAACTCAATGAGTTTGACAGGCAAGCAAAACCTGGGGCAAAAATAAAGAAAAAGAAAAAAGAAAAAAAAAGTGAAATAACAGCAAGACAACAGTTTCATAAATTTGGAAAGAGGGTTTCTTGCCAGTTTGTTTTTATTAACTGCTATATAGGAAATGAGGCTCAAAGTATTGAAAAGTGGGGAAGAAGGATCAGGTAAAGGGACTGCAAAACCACCACAGACAAGTTTAAATTGGTCCATTGAAGAACCAGGCTTCACATGCCTGAGAATCAATAACCAAGAATCACCACTGGCTATAAAAGTCCTCACAGCTATCCAGTAATAACCAGTAATGACCATTTGCCTGTTTTTTTTCCACCATAAAACACCCAGAAAGAAACAAAGAAAAAAATACATTTGAGTTCCTATTGTCAGAAGTCTGTAAGGGTTTCTGCATGCCAGACCAGTGCTTTGTTGGTTTTCCTTTGAAATGCTGGACCCATTGGCATAAACAGATTTGCAGATACTCCCAGAGCAACAAATACAGGAGATACTGAAAGGTACTGCCACTGGCAATTATATAAACAATTCACTTGCAAATAAAGATAGACCTGAGGTGTTTTGGAACGGAGAAGCCATTGATGAAGTCTGTCTTTCTGTTTGGGTTTTGTTACTATGGTTTTAGGACTAGTTATAGTAGTTGGTCATCTAATAACTTCCACAGAAAGTGCTTACTTTCCAGTTAAGTTCCCCCTTTGATTTCCCCATAAACCGTCCTTGGCCCTCCCCATCACACCCCAATAACCTTGCACCATGTGCACATTAATCCTTCTCTCCCTACCTACTTCACAGACTTTACATTTGAAATTAGAAGTTACTCTGATTATTTTGTTACTCTGATTTATCATTTTCCACCTGAAAAAAGTCCATATGAGTTTTCTATATGTTATAAAAAACAAAATATGCTCTCAGATTGAATAACAAGGTTATGATTCAATCTGAGAGCTTTCCTGCCGTTCATAAACCCTCAAGTTGTACCCTGGTGGTTCCCAGTGTCAGTAGAAGCCCGTGACTGAATTCTACCCATGCAGTCAATCAGGGACCACATATTACTCACCCGGGGTATTTCTATAAGTGACAGGTTTTGAATGCCCTGAAATATAAGGCAATGCTAGAGGAACTAGCATTTATGACTAACTAGAAGGTTAGTCATAATGGGGACAGTTAATTTTTTATATATTTAATGAGACTGTGGCATGGCTTGTGGTTTTTCTTTTTTCCTTTTCTTCTTCTTGGGGAAGTAAATCATGACCTGCACATATAGGAAATCATATATTGCAGAGAAGCAAGTGTTTTTCAGTTCACTATCAAGAAAGACAATAGGGGGGAAAGGAAGGAAGGGAGGGAGGGAGGGAGGAAGGAAGGAAGGAAGGAAGGCAGGCAGGCAGGCAGGCAGGCAGAAAGGATTAGCAATTTAACTATGAATTAAGCTATAGTTTTCTGTTACAAAAAATTCTCAGTAGAATTTCACACAGGGGGGCCCTGGGTTGCCTGTTTGTCCTGTAAGATGACAAACGCTTTGCACATCTTTCTAGTTTTCACTGGCTACTCTGTGTTGAGTGCCCACCTCAGCAGGCAAATTTCAGAGAGACAATATCCGTAATGGGCCATCATATGGGGAACTGGTCAAGTACTGGCAGAAATTTATAGCTGTTGAAAGCATGAACATGCCCTGTGATGCACAGGTGGGTCCATCACTGAGACATGAAACATCAGGGCCTTTGTAGAAGCACCTAAAGGATTCACAAGCCACATGGGCTTTCACTTGAAAACCCTCCTTATATTTGTAATGGCAAAGAAGATTCACAGTTGTGTTGGGGCAGGGCTAGTTTTTAAGGGATTCACTGGAAGATCATCAGATAATTTTTTGAAATATATTCTGAGACGTGTTTCTGGGAACAGAACTATTGCACTCTCAGTACTTAGCAACCCAACTTCAATTTAGGATTGCGATATAAAGAAACATTCCTTTGGTTTTTGTTTGTTTGCCCGGGAAAAAAAGTATATTATACTCTTTCTGTGGCCTTCAGAAGTGACCTGGTCCTTTTTCAGGATATAATAAAGGAAATAATTAAAGTCCTGGGAAAGGTTTGTTATGGAATCACTGTTTCTCTAGAGCCAGATCAAGTAATAAAGTATTTTACTAGGATACAAAAGGCCCTGGTAATTTAAGAGAGAAGCAAACTTTTTTCCAATATAGTTTCAGATTATATCATCTCTCAGGAATCCTTTGTGACTGGTCTTCTATTTAAAGAGAAATAGCCCCAAACTAATAGGATACTTGACCCCCAATTATAAATTGTCCTACTGTCATAGTCAGTACTATTTTTTATTACTGCTCATGTTTTTTTAATTTCTCTTTCAAATAAATCTAGTCTTTCCACTGTTTTCACCAAACATGGGCCAAAAGAATTAATTTTTGATTCCAAATTCCAAAAACCTGATGTCTCAGGAGCTGGTTCCACAAACTCTTCCTTTGTGTTATTTTTAATCTTGGGAAAATGGTTCTGTGGCAGCCACCAAATCTTTTGTTTCCTGGGGTAAGTGTCCTCCCCTGGTAGATCCCTACCCCTGCAGGGAACTTTCAGTTACTTTCCTGTAGTTATGAAAAGGATCACCATTGATTTTGTTTATTTCTGAGCTCTTTGTCAAACCTTTAAGATACGGCCCAAGGCATAGATCTACTATCACATGAATACATGTATTTGTCTGACATTGCTGACCATATTTCTGAGAGCAGCAGAAAGAATGTCACAAGTTTGTGAGAGCTCTTTGCCTAAGGCCACGAGTGCCCTGTAGCTCCCTCCCATTCTCCTGGTTATGCTCAGCTTCCATATAGCAATGCAGATCCATCGAAACCAAGAATACGGATTTCGAGGCCTTAAAATAGCTATCTGGGGGTTTTTTGCCTTAAATGGAGTGAGCTTTCATATCTCATTGGCTTATTTCTTGCAGCACAAACAGTTCAAAACTTCTGCTTGATAGATTTCTGGGCCAACGATGGTACAAAAGTTGCAGTTATGATGTGTACTCAAACCTAACTTAGCAGCACAGTCTAAATGCCAACTAGACCAGCTTCAGCTGGTAAATAGGATGAATTCAGTAGAGCACTGTATTAGTATAAAAATTATTGCTTGTGGCCAAGGTATTTTTCTGTGTAATTCCCTTATTCAACAATATAATTGTGTGTCCTCCATCATGGACCAGCTACTCCTGTTCCTGTCTTTATTTCCTGTAATACCATAAAATGTCAAGGGCTTTCCAAATGTAGAAGATAGACATGGACTTTTTTCCCAGAATCTTTTATGTTATAAAATAATCACATTTACAGTCTAAAACCTGTTATTAAGCTGATGGATTTTCACTGAATTTTACCCACCGTTGCTTTCTTAGCCAGGGAAAGGAGAGACGCGTGTTTCTGTGCTCAGGTCCAAATGAAGGGCTGAAACAATCCCCATCCCCAAGCAGCTGGGGAAATGCTCACATTAGGGGAAGCAGACATTGGGTCTCCTCGAGAAAGATCAAAAGGTAAATCCTGTGTGCTGCAAACCCGTTCTAAACCTGGACATCAAGAAGTAAAGCAGTTCAGCCAAAGCACTCTGCCTTTCAAGGGGAAAAAAAATAGGTGCTTATATTTAGCTGCCTTACTACAGACACCCAAATTTGACTGTTTTAACCCCAGCTTCCCACTTCAACTCATTTCAGCCACTTCAGAGGCCGTTTTATGAGGATTAACTCACTAGACTCTCTGCTATATTAAGAAAAAACAAGGTGGTATCTCACAGTTTTTTCTTACTGTTACCGTTGCTGCTGAATGTTATTGGACTTGCCAGAGATGTCACCAATGCAGAGGGGAAAATAGTCCCTGAGGCTCTCTGTATTCCTCCACAAAGCCCCTAAGATCACACTCCAGCCAGCTCAGCTGAAAAAGAGTCACCATGGCTTGATGCAAGCAGATGAGGAAAGGGTACAAAGGGAATTGACAGGCCTGCTTGAGTATTTTTTTCTGCTTGGCTAAAAGATGGCGATCTGAGAACTAGTCAGCACAGAACTATTATATACCAAGAGTCCAATATTGTATTTTTAAATTTAATTGGTTTCAGTGGTAGCTAAGGAGACTTGCAGCTATGCAAGAATAGGTGCTAAATCTATTTTGCCTACAGAAATTTTATTTTGCTTTGGAAAAGCCCCAGCTGAATTTTGAAAAAGACTTTACAAGTTCACAGGCTGCACCTGTAGGTCTAATGTCTGCAGTGCTCTGCAGAGAAGTCTGTTTCTTGTGTGAATTCCCTGCAATTGCAATCTCATCTCCTGTAGCACCACTTAAGCACTGGATATTAGCTATAACAAGCAAAGTAGTAGCTACAGCTGCACCTCATCCCCATTGTACTTCATATTGGCTCACTTTACCTAGGAGAACCCTCCAAAGCTTTCACATAAAACATTTGAGTAAACAAAAATCAATTATTTGTAAATGATCTCATGTTGTTGTGCCATGGCCAAAACTGAGAAGAGCTATTAGCTGGCCTGTCGACCAGACCTTCATTGGGCTGGTTCAGTTTAGATAGTCTGGAGTGCTATTGCTGATATGTTGCACCATGTCTGTATCTTTGATTACACCTCTGACTGTTGTCCATACAAGGTATTCAAGGTGAGGTGTTCAAAACCACACTTAAGACTGTCATATTCAAAGAGCCGTGCAGACATTAATTAAACTTTTCAACGTCCCTGCCAGCTGGGAAAAGATCCTAGTATTATCATCAACATTTCAGAAGTGGTAGAGGTGAAGTCAGAGACGCTAAGACCTCTATTTCTAACATGTCTGTCTGAAGCTGGAGAACAAAACACACAACAAGAATTTTAAACAGCCTTACATGGAAATGGCCAAATATTCAGACATGTTGCCATTCTGTATCTCCTGCAATTTCAGCAAGCAGTTGGATAGTGTCTATGAGATGAAGGACTGCCTCTGCGCCTGGCATTTGCTATAAGTAATAAAAATATACAGGTGGTTAGTAGAAATGATCAAGAAATGTCCCAACTCCCTTTCTGAATAGAAAAATAAAGTCATAGTATTGAAACTTTTTAAAGAAACACAATGAAAAAGTTGTCAAGAAAATTTTTAATCTCTGGAATAGAATTACTGTTTGGGAAAACTAACTTTGGGTAGCCAAGATCCCCCATCTCATCTTGGACAGGGAGATGTGTCAAGTTCCTCATCTGAACCATTGCCCTAACCTACTAGACTATTAAGGCTTTTTTAATCTGCCTATTTTTTTTTCCCCTCTCCCTTGAAAAAGAAAAAAAGGAAGAAAGATCTCATATTCTTTCTGCACTGGAATGAAAACAAATTTTGAAACCGCAACATTTTTCACAAAACAGAATTCTTGTTTTCTGGCCAGCCCTATTACTTATTATTATCGACCTTTCAGAGACTCCAATTTGAAATTTTTAGCTAAGTTTCAGTGGGAATCAGTGCCAGAGCTGTAGTCAGCGCTCCAAAATCCCCGACTGCCCATTCCGCTAGCTCTCTCACACCAATGATGCCTCCCCTCCCTAAAAACAACCCAGGAAGAAAACTCACTAATGATCTTCACCCTTGCAAAGAAAACCATCTGAGTTTTGCGTTTGTGCAGCAAGAACTTCTTCTGTCCTTTCCCATAATAACCTGCTCATATATTTTTTAAACAGCTGTAACCGATGCCGTCCTCAATAAAGTAAACGAAAGAGAGGAAAAACACGCACCGCAGCATATTTGACAGTCAGACACCTAGAAGAGAAGTGGTTCAGGCCCCAGGGGACATGGCGTCAGCACTCTGCCGCTTGAAACTCTCCACTCCGGCTACGGTTGGAAAGTGTCATGTTTTTGACACCTTTCTCCCAGAAATGCTTCCCTGTGGCAGATGCTGCTGTGATTAACATTAGGGAAGCTCAGGACGAGCGTGATGTCATTGTGATGTCATTCCTTCTGTCCCTGGGGTACCTGGGAAGCAGAGCTTCCACATACACTGCAGCACCTGCGACCACCTTACTAGGTGTGTTTTAAGGCAGCGAAGTTTTTAAAGCCTGTCTCCTGTCCTCTCACATCCCTAAGCCTGGCATGAGCACCCTATCCAGATTTACACTCCCCGTTTTACTAGCACATCAGGCCTGGGACATACCCTCTGGCAGAGACACATGGAATGTAAGTAAGTGACTGTGTTACTTGGCAAAAGACAATTTCTCTGAGAAGCTAAAGATCTGAGGGTTTTTACATAAAGCACTTTTTCATTTTTTCCTGAAGAAAGGTCAAAATTGAAGCTTTGGAATAGTTTAACATGTTTCCCAGACCAATCTCACATGCGGTCCTGTTCCCATCTTGCTAACCACTAGTCCTCCTCCACCTTATTCTTTGTTGGAAGTGTAAGAACATCTTGTGTATGTATATATAGCTAGATAGATGCTGAAGCCTTCAAAATGGTCTGTTGGCTTGGAAGGGAATAGGGCAGCCAGTGTTTTTTTTCTTGGATCCTCTCAGTAATGAGCATTTGATTAAAATGTTCTTGGAGCCTCCCTTTTATTCCATCCAGCAAATAAAGCCTCTTTGAAAATGTCTGGTTTTCCTGCATCAAAACTCAGCATCTTTGAGGGAAAGCTTCGTTTACTCCACCACAATGGGCCAAGATGATGAAGCAGCACACTAAGGATTTAATGATCATTTCTGGGTAGGTCTCCTCCTGTATTATTTATTATAGAAATTAGGGGTCATGCCCATTCCTGATGCAATGCAACTGCCTGTACCAACAGTCAGGGGCTGAATTTAACCTCTTAAAACATATACGACTAGATCACTCTTGGGGAGGAGCCCAGAAAACTTCTGCCCTGCCAGTTGAAAGCAAAATTTGAGCACAAGCTTCCAGTAAAAAAATTATTTATATTTAAGCATCCAGTAAAAAATAGTTGGGGCCCTGTTGCGCTGGCCCCAAGGAAGATAGATCCTGCTGGTTTTTATATAGCACTTTTAAGAGAAGGATTTTGCGGACAAGAAAAACATCGAGAGAACCTGCCTGCAGACACTTTCAAGGAAACTGGATCCTGGACATCCAGAACCAAATACAGATCATGTGTACGTGACCAGAGCTCCACTGTTGTCAGACATTTACCCTGGGTCTGACTGTGGCTCTGTAGGCTTATTGCTTGAAAATGTGGGGCACAAGACCTGGGTGGTTTTAAGAGATTTGCCACTTCCATAAATTATACATGGTCTGAAAGAGAGATTTCTTCTTTCTAACACAGTGGCTATCATATCAAAGGACTACCTTTGCTGTGTCATGCCTTTTAGACAACTCAGAGAAGACACTACTCGTCTGGCTTATATTTGGCATGTCCTCCTTGGGAAAGAAAGGCAATTCCCTGTGATTCACCTTAGCTGTTTAGAAAAGACAAAACATTTCGGTTAGTAATGGCCTGTTAAAAAGACTGATCCTCTGGAGAATAACTCTTCCATAAAGAGAAGATGGCCACTGGAGAGGAAAAGTGGGAGGACAAGTGCTGAGCACTGTCACACATTGGAACCATGCGCTGGGTTAACCAGCGTGGTTTAACCCCAGCAGGCAACTAAGCGCCAGACAGCTGCTCACTCACTCCCCCCAGGTGGGATGGGGGAGAGAATCAGAAGACTAAAAGTGAGAAAACTCGTGGGTTGAGATAAAGACAGTTTAATAAGTACAACAAAAGCCACGCATGCAAGCAAAGCAAAACAAGGAATTCATTCACTACTTCCCATTGGCAGGCAAGTGTTTCCATCTCCAGGAAAGCAGGGCTCTGTCTCACATAATGGTTACTTGGGAAGACAAACATCATCACTCCAAACATCCCCCCTTTCCTCCTTCTTCCCCCAGCTTTATATGCTGAGCATGGCATCATATGGTATGGAATATCCCATTGGTCAGTTGGGGTCAGCTGTCCCAGCTGTGCCCCCTCCCAACTTCTTGTGCACCTCCAGCCTGCTTGCTGGCGCGGTGGCGCGAGTAGCAGAAAAGACCTTGACTCTGTGTAAGCACTGCTCAGCAATAACGAAAATATCCCTGTATTATCAACACTACTTTCAGGACAAATCCAAAACATAGCCCCACACTAGCTACTATGAAGAAAATTAACTCTATCCCAGCCAAAACCAGCACAGTTATAAATCACAGAGATATCCCTGGCTGCAATCAGGCATGGGCTCAGAACAATTCCCAATGAGGGGTCCTAGATGCATGCTGTTTCAGGATCTTATCTTGATGAATGGACGATGGCACTGCAGTGGATATTGCACTAGCCATTCTGCACTTTTACTGCTAATTGGCTGTAGGGTGAAGACAAATTGTCTCCTTTCCCCTCTGAACAGTGTCAAGATCAAACAGTGAAAGGACATGGAAAGAATAATTGCTTAAGGCTCTGGCGTGATGTTTTCTCCTGTACAAACATACAATTAGGCTGTCTTAACCTCCCAATGTAGCAATAAACACCACTTCACAAACTAATTTACAGGCGAAAGTCAGAGACAGGGCTGGAGCTCTGCTCTGCAAGGCGAGGGCCCTGTCATTCAGCCAAAGGGGCAGTTCCACTAATCTAAGCCAGTAAAAATCTTGGTATGCTTTCCTCCAACTCAAATAAGGCTGAAAAAAAGTCTATACATTTGAATCATTGAGCAAACCAGCTAATAAAAACTGCATTTGTGACTGGTCATAAAAAAAGAATGTAATTGGTCATACTCAAGAAACTACTCGGAACAGGGAAGCGAGGGGAGCAAGGTCTTAATAATATTGACTTTTCTAACACTTTGACATTTTTCTGCCTCCATTGCTATCTGTCAGTCAGTAACACCTACAGACGGGAACCGCCAGCACACATTTCTTCAGCTGGGCTGATGGCAGGGCCAGGTTTGCACTGGAGACACTGCGCTTTTCATGCACCATGCACTGCCCTCCTCTCACGAAGGGGTCACCTGAACCATACTCGGTGCTGTATTTGCAAAGACAGGACAAGCTTTTATTTTCTAAATGCAAAGAGCAGGACAAATTGTGAAATATGAATTGACAATCCTTGGCAGGGGTTACGAGGGAAAGCTGCACCAGGTCCTCCTCGGGCTGGCAGGGGTCCCGCGTCCACCCCCGTGCCACGTTGGGCACCTCTCGCAGCCACAGGCACTGCCCTGACTGTATGGCCACTGAGCCACGTGCAGCTCTGCGTGAAGGACAGATCTCTGGGGAGATCTTAAGAGCTTTCCGGACTCTAAAGTTTGCTGCTCCAATTTATCTGACATAGGCGAAAACAACCCAAAAGACACAGTAACCTGAGAGAGCTGCTCCAGGCTCCTGTATAAACCTGGAGTTGAAATACAGGCACTGCCTAAAACCCAAGTCATCTTGTTTTCATGGTGAATTCAGATTGAAATAGAAAACTTGGATTATCTAACCAGAGTTAGGAATGTACTTTTTTTTGGCAATGCCTCTCTGTGCTAGACCAAGAAATCCACAGTGTAAACTTTGAGAACTACACTGGTGTAAATAATCCCAAGTTGTTGCCCGTGACCCCTGTTGCACAGACTCTCAGTGAACCTGACTGGAATCCCAGTGTCACTGGTAACACTGGGAGGGATCCAGTCCACCCAGTCTTTTGGATGCCTGACTTGAGCGAGTTCTAGTTTCAGGTTTTGGTCTCTGTCCCAGGGAGCAGATGGAGTCCTCAGCCTGCTCCCCTCATCCTCACTGCATCTCCATGCTTGGGCTTTGCCCAGGTGGAGGCTCCTCTCCAACCACCTCTGGGTCACAGCAGACTTCAGGGAGGGCATGTGGGGGCAGATGGGCATCCCCTTCCCAGAAAAGGTACTTCTGGCCACTAACATTCATTGCTCCAGGATCCTTCAGCCTAAAGAGGGAAGCATGTAATGAATTTAGCTGCCTGTGAGGTTAGGAAAGTGGCTAGACTGGACTATTCTTCAGGTCTTAGGTTCTGAAGTCTCTGTTTAGGAGAAAAGAATCCCACACTGTATAACGAGGCAACTTAAAAATATTCCCGGCCTCAGGGGGATCCACTCACAGGCTGAGGTGATGTGCGTCACGCACTATTCACCACATTCATCACTGGCTATTCACTGCAGTAAGTATCACCTGCTTTTTTTCATATACTCGGCATGCACGATAGGTGTTTTCACTGTCTGTGACAAGCCAGGACAATCGATATTTTCGCCATTTGCAAAGCCGTAACGTACTGACCTTTGTCAGCTGTCTTCATGTCAGCTTCACAAAAGCATAGTAAGCTTTATTTCTTTCATTTATTTCCTCCCATAAGCTGTCAGTATGGTCCATTGTCCATTGTTTTTTCTAATGTGTCCCTTAAGGGCAAACATGGCTCTGGATGACAACATTTTGCTGAGGTTCCTAACTAGCCCTCACTGTAAGGCTGTGCCTGGTTTTGTTGAAAGCAGTATCGCTTTCTTCAATAAAATA
The DNA here is from genome assembly GCA_013401315.1 of Balaeniceps rex. NCBI lineage: Eukaryota > Metazoa > Chordata > Aves > Pelecaniformes > Balaenicipitidae > Balaeniceps > Balaeniceps rex. The sequence continues at coordinate 156,480 of VYZW01013196.1, forward strand.
TCTTTGAACAGCAACAGCACCTCTGTATTTTGGAAGGTGGGCCAGATCTAGCTGCGCCGCTGAGAAACTGCAGTCTTTCCATTCTTCCACAGCCTCCAACAGTACAACAAATAATAAGGTTACCAGAGGGTATGCAGCTTAGTGCGTAAAAAAAACCTAATCAGATATCTTTATTTCCCATAAACACTTACAGCTGCAGCTTCTCTGCCAAAAAAAAAGAGCGGTTTTTCCAGTGGGTTTGCTAAATTCAGTATCTCACTGGGAAATATCAATGGAGGGGAGGGCAAGAGAGCTTTTACTTCCATATGACTAGTGAAGGCAAATCCCAGGAGAAGTGAAAGACCTATCTCAAAGTAAAAGCTACCTGTGTTGCTCTGAATTGGGGTTTTAGAGAGAGATATCTACCACAGGGTAAGCAAACACTCTTCCAGCAGTGAAGACGTAGCCTAAGAACAAAGTTGTTTTCAAGAACTTTAAAACTGATACAGAGGTCTTTTCCTCTGAAATCTGAGTGAAGGCTGGTGGGATACTGATAAAGACCGTAGATGATGTCACATCTCCAGGGTGGGACATACTAACTTACACAGCAAAGGTTAAAAACTATCCTGAGAGGATCTGTGCCGGGAAACTGAGCAGCAGGAGAGAATGTGATTTAGGAAGTGTTCCCAGCTGGGACTCACCTACAGGTCTTACATGCCGAGACAGGATACTGGCACCTCCTCAAAGCAACATTTTTGTAAATCTCAGTTTTTGAAATGCATCTCAAGCCAATCTCTCTGAAGTAACCCTGGAAAATATGAGTGGTAACCAGGATGGACTTCATCTACACACAGTGAGGCATTATCCCTTCATCGTCAAAGAAGAGACAGAGGCGCTTGGAGGGTGCAGTTCACTTCAGCCTACATTAGGTGCTTAGGGTCAGGTGAGATGAATCCTGACCAGAATGTCCCCATGGCATGGTGCAATGCCATGTGGAACACCCACCCCAGCTCTGAGCAAGCATGCAGAGTGAACACAACAGTGGCCTAATGCCCCAGCCAGGCTGGGAAGGCTTCTTGAACTGCTGGGCACAGCACCACAGTAAAGGGACCTACCTCTTCCCTGGGTCATCATGTGCATAGCAACTGTGAGACTGGTTTTCTTTTTTAAAGCCAGCTCATGTACTCAGGGAATTGATGTTCACCATCAGGTTCCTGGGACTGCAGAGGTTCACCCAAATCATGCTTATCAGGGGTTTCAAGCTTTCATCTCTACCTGTGGTAATCAGATGTGTACTTTCTGCCTGTTCTGACAGTAAAAACCTTTTGATGGAGTCAGCGTGGAAGGCCACAGGGTATTACTGCGCTGCAGGTGAGCTCTGTGAGGACGCGGACAGCCAGAGTCAGCTGAGAGTTGTAAGACCTCTGGGTAGACAATCCAGTCTCCCCGTTAACCTTGGTGCAGGTGCTGGACACACGACCCTTCTGACAAACAGAGAAATTTCCAAAGGGAAAACACAAAAAGACTCAAACACCCTTGGTTGCCTCCTGCACCCATCTCACCCCACACAAACATCAGTCATCTGGATGAAGGCACGATGCAGTTGCCTGTGTAAAATCACTGGCTTGGAGGGTCAGCAGACTCTTTGAGGCCCTACGCTGACCTGGTGTGGGAGATCCAGTCCCTCAGCTCCTACTGTCTTCCCAGGCTTTGAATTTGGGGGAGTATTTGGATAGCAAATCTTGGGGAACCGCATCTTACTCTGGGAATCTGCTTTGCCTGGAAGCATGTGCCTTCAGTCTCAGCAGGGCTAGCAAGCTGTTCACAATACACATTTTCAAAAGCATATGGGCCAAAAGTCAATGAGACTTTTTTCCTGAGTAATAAGACTGCGTTATCCAACATCAACACGCAGCTATTTCTGCAAATGTGTGACAACATGCCACAAACCTGCAGAGCAGTCTTCCCAAGAAATGCCACCAATGCATTAGGCTCTCTGCCATGATATTCTGGGCTTACGAACAGCAGCAAGGCAGCCTGGGATTGACTCAAGAGCTGAAGCAAAAGCTGGGGTTTGCCTGTGAGCAGCATTCTTCTCTAAATTAAAACCCTGATATTTTATACTATGGAAGTCAGTCTTGGAAAATGGGGGATTCGTCAAGGTAAGGAACAATTTAGTAGTTTAATTATGAGCCCTTTAATGTCTTTTCATAATCAGTTAATAAATACCTTAACAATAAAATTGAATTTAAGCTTTTAATAGGCTGTGTTGGATTGAACCTAAACAAAAGAATTAGCAGCTCCAGGCATTGTGCAATAACTTCTCACTGCTTGGTGCCAGGAGAAACAAAGCATTTCAAGTGCATTTTTTTGTACCTCACTATAATAAACGCTTGTAATATTCCCCAATTTCTGGAGTGTAAGATGCAGATCTTATTTATCACAGTATGTGACACATCTGGCACATGGATCAGGAAACAACTGTTTTACTTCATTTCTGTCATCACCTTCCAACAGATTTCTTTCACGTTCCAATTTGGACGAGAGAACTTGGACTTTCTCTCCATAAGTTCTCCATTAACAGTTTCACAGCAACGAGCACTATTGGTTCATTCTCCTTCCACAGCAATTAGTTACACCAAGCTGCATATTTTGACTTTTATTACAAGTGAACATGCAAAATTGCTGGTATTTACTCCTATCTGCTCCCAGCGTCTCTGTTGCAGGCAGAGCAAGGAGATGCTTGCTGACTGTCATTACCTCCGTTTAGTACCACTTTCAAGCAGCGTCGCTGCTTGGATGCGCGTTGCTGGTTTCTGCCGCCTCCCGTCACTGTTATTAACATGTGTTTTATTTACAGTAGGGCTTTTGTTATGTCACAGAGTGTGTTTTGCAGCTGAAGAGAGCGCTCTGTCTTCTGCTCGAGCAGGGGCGGGCATATCAAACTCGCCGAGATGGGAGCTTTGCAAGCTGCATGAACGACTGTGCACTAATAAAGCTTGGAAAGCTTGAATTACACTGGAACCCACAAAAATTTTCAAATTAAAAAGCCATATTTAGAGGCCCCCTGTGGACCGTGATTTTATTTAGTTTAATCCCCTCTTGAGGCCAATTAGGTAGACACCCTTCTGCACATGCACACACCAGCACACACACACAAAAAAAAGACTAGTTAAAAAGGGGGGGTAGTATATCACTCATCCATTCAAAGACTGAAATTCTTTTCCCTTCTGTTGTCCCTGAAAATAACATGGCTGTCAGAAATCAATAAAAGTACATGCAAACAGTACTCATTTTATTTTTCTAGTCTGTGCTTTAACTTTCCCTTGTTTCTTTCTGCAACATCTAGTAAATTTTCACTGTCGCATACTGTTTCACCAAACATACAGTAAGTGTAAAAACTCCAGTGTTACTGGCAGGGAAGGGCCGGATGCCTTGTTTCTTAGACTGGGAAGTAAAGAGGTGCTGTGAAAATAAATCCCTCGGGCAATTGATTGAAATTTATCATCTCTGCAAGAAGTACACACAGAGGGTGGGATAAGGATGTGCTCCACTTTCCCTAGCTGAATCCCGTTAAGTGCAATAGGCTTGTCCCAGCACCGATCCCAAAGAAAGTCTGACGCTATATGCACAGATTTAATTCACGCCTCCCCATAACATACATATTTTTTTGCATGACCTGTTGGCAAGGAGCCAGCTTCCTCACTGCTGCTCTTTGCATCAGAAGTGCAAACTTTGTCTCCTTTGTACCAAGTGGCAGACACCACATGTCCCATATGAAAAAGGAGTTAATAAAACGCAGGCTGAAAATATAAAAGAAGGTCAGAGGTGATGTTTTGGTAATGAGGACTTCTCCAAGTGGGGAAAACAAAAGATCAAAGTTAGTGTAACTGTTACAGCTGTCTACAGCAATGGACAAATAACAAATAAATATCCCCACTACCAACTCCTGCTCTCACTACCAGAGTGGGTTAAGAGTCCAAAATAATAAGTTCTTAAAACTTTGTCAGATATTTAGGAACAAAAGCACCTTTCCTGAAGGTAACACACTTGTGCTGAAGTGTTTATGGGAGGGGGTCTCTGCTGCCTGGATAAAACAGCCACCATGACATGCTCTGGACCAAGCAGCCTCCTGGCCTGGGCAGGGGGCTCAGGGCACAGGCAGCACAGGGGTCTGCAGAGCAGCTCCCAGCATATTTGGGGGGCAGACATGAGCTATGGCTAGGAGCCGCAGGCTGCCGCTGTGGTACAGGGAAAGCAACCCCTGGTATGGAAAAGGAAAAGCTGATTCATGAAATTCAGCAGCTCAAGTGGATTTTCAGGATAAGCATCTTTCTGATTATCCAAGGAACTGCATGGGGTCTGTGCTCAGATATACTGACTTAAATCTTCAAGAACAACATAATGAAAACAAGGGCTAAGGAAATGTGCCTGAAATAAATGTAATTTTATGGCACTTTAAAACAGATTAGGGCAAAAAGTCTATTTTGTTTTACAGGGGTTCTTATCCTGTGCTCATTGCTATAGCGTCAGAGCAGCACTTAGCATCTCCCATATGTTGTTTATTCTCTCATCTGCCACACAGGGGCAATGCATCTGCAACAACTGTCATGTTTGGGGAGGCTCTTGCTTTGCTTTTTCAGAGAGTTTGCACAGAGGCATGGTGGGCGGCACTTCTGCCAACAGGCTTTGTTTGGGATTTATGTTTGAGAAAGTCAGGTGAAAAAGGGAAAGCTTATTAAAAAAAAAAAAAAACACAAAGCAAATTCAACAGGTAAAGTTGCATGGGAGAATCCTTATTCAAGTTACAGGTCAGGTAAAAAAAGTCACTTAAGACAAAGGGAATAATCTTCTAAAAAGACTAAAGTCGTCATAACTTTGCAGATACTTAAAAGCATACAACACGCATACACAGGTAATGTATAGACCCATCTCTGGATCTGATTCAAAGTCTGGGAAAAGATGTCCTTCAGGCTCAAACTGAGATCTGGGCCAACTGAAGAAAGAAATCTTCCGGAAAAAAAAATGACATTTTGGGAACTCAAAGACTGCTCTGTACCCCAAGCTTACCCTGGCCTGACTGGAATACGGCTTTGCAGAGTGCAAGAGGAAGGAGGAGAGGGTGGAAAAGACCCAACCCCCACCCCAACCTGGAGAGAAAACCATGGACCAGATTGTTAAAGTCTTCTCCGTGTTCCCCACAGGGCCAGCATCTGCCTCCCATCAGACACCTTCACGTGCACAGACTTGGGTCTGGGGCAGTCCCCAGGTTCAATTCCTGGGCTGATGAAAGGAGCTGCTGCTGTAGTGATATGAACCAACAAATGCTACTATACCTCATCTGCATCAGATGAACGGGTTTCTTTAGAAACTTAAGAGAAATTACACATGCTCTCTCTTTGTATATTTTTATATACATATACATAAAGCACACATAAGGAGCATTATAACCATCCTGCATAATTTCATGGCAACAATGCAATTTTAATTTATTCTAAAAACATAGCAGATCTCCCACTGACCATTAGGACTGCAAGAACTCAAAGGCTGCAATTTACGGCTAAATACTGTGCCGGTGTGAAGGTCTGTCAGGGTGCCTGGAGCGCTGCATGGACACACAGCTCCCACCCCTCTCGTGCAAATGACAGGACTGGGACACGCAACTTATTTGCCTGACTTTTAAAAAAAATGCAGTTGTGAGGGGTACCTAATGATGACTGCGAAAGCAGTCTGTAGGACAGTTAACTAGAAAAGATGTTGCTGACTCTCTGGGTTTCCCAGCATCTGTAAATTAGGGAGGCAGCAATTTTTTTTTTTTTTTGTCCCGAGAGAAAGCAAGCCCTAAGTCCTTACCCATCCCCCTGCCATGGAGAAATAAGCAGGAAACTGCATGCTGAAATTCATTGAGTTTCCTCTACCCTACATGTGTTATTCCCCTGTAGGGGAGAATGGGGCCTTTTATACCTCCATAGCTCTGGGCTCTTTGAGTAATGAAGGGAACACATTTATTGGTACAAGGGTTGGTGTTTATTGATGCTACCCATTTTTCACCAGGTTTAGCACTCTGTGGGGAAGGCACACGGACTTTCCAAAACACATTTTATAATCAAGCCATTTCAAGGTTTATGCAGTATAATATGCTTAACTGTTAAATTGTAAATAAAAGTCACCGCCCAATGCTGAGCCTCCTTCAAGACATTATAGTCAGCTACATCTTTAATTATCTGATTTATAAGCAACTCGCCAGCACTGTTGCATGTGTTACATGCACATGCTGTTTACCTGGCAGATGTAGCATGCAAAATTATCCTTCTAGAAGGGGTTGGGGGCATAACCTACCCCTGCCTCACCCTTGACTTGGCGGATAGGGGAAAAATTCCTTTCTCACTGTAAAAACAAAATATATTCCCTCCTCATCCTCTTCTCAAGTAGACCTTCACTTTTTAACAAGCCTGCCAAATGATTTGCCTTCGCTGCTGGGTGTTTTTTTAAAGGATGCCTTCTGCCGGGCTATGTGAGGTGTCTCCTCACCCTCCCCAGCAGCTGCGCTCCCTCTTGCGGCAGCACCGACCCCGAGGAAACCCCAAAGCACAGGGGATTTGTTCCCAGAGAAGGACCGGGAATAAAACACAGCTCCAGATATACTAAAAGAAGGTGTTTTAGGAGGCAAAACCACATGCATATGCACAAAAGGCTAGGCACCCCCAACCTGCACCAGATATTTCCCAAAATGTATTCCTAATATAAATCAGCGGGGAATTACCTTGCTGAGTATAAGAAATCCCATGCCGTAGTTTAACGGAGGAGACACTGCTGCCCATCACTCCGCAGGCAGCCCCGCACGCACCTGGCAGAGCTCCCCGGCTCGTTCTGGAGGCCATGCACAGGGGTCCATTTGATGAGGCATGAGGAGTATTAACTGTTTCCAAAATCCCACATCCGGTATTGATTTAACAAAGTCTGGCCCTGGCAAACGCTGTTAACACAAGGAAGGCTTTCAGGAGGGATTGTTCTGCCCTCATTTGCCTTTTGCCTGCCAGCGTAGCCCTGCCCGTCGCAGCGCCTGTTCAAAGACCAGTCGCTACAAATGCTCCAACTATTTACTTCTCAGTTTGTTATTCTTCACCAAGAAGCAAACCCTTTAATGAAGGAATAAACAAATAAAAACATACCAGCTCAGATTAAGGCTGAGAAAGAGGTACCCCATCAGTTTTAGTAAATCAAAATCTGCAAAGATGATGAAGTAGCTCTTATCTTTTTTGACAGCACAACCAGATCAAACACTTTTCATGCCAAGAGAGAAACCCACGGGGGGGAGCCCTCCTTTGCAGAGGTTCATTTGCTATCTGTTATTGATGTGTTACTTAATTTATTGTTCCAGAGAGGAATGAGAATCCAAAGGCAGTACAAACTGCATTCTGCATAGGTTCTTAGGGAGAAAAAGGTTTTACCTCCTCCTCCTTCTTAAAACTATTTCTGAAAATGGACACCCCTGTCATGGTCTCAGTATATTGTCATGGTACAAAAAAATTCAGGTCAGTTAAACCTGACAGCTTGTCAACAGGGCTGCACAGTAGGCCTCACTCTCCAGTTCATTCCTGTTGCTCAGTCTGTCGGTACAAACTCTGCGGCTGGCAATTTAAATAAATAAATAAAATAACTCCCATGGAAACATGCTCTTTAATCCTTATTCTTCCTTTCAAATTCAAAAAGCAACCAATTTAATGGGAAGGTGGCAAGGGGGCAGCCCAAATAAGCTACACAGAGATAGTTTCCCATTTATTTTTTTACCATTTTAGTGCTGCTCAGAGATTTCACCATGCATGTGAAGGCTACAGTGGACTACAAGGGAGCCTGTAAAAAAGACATACCAAGACAGGGTAAAAGATGGAGACCTCCACTGAGGCTGTGTTCTACAGACTATCGTTAGGAAGGAGTGAAGGACAGCACAGCCTAACTTGGCCTTAATGCAGGGGGACCCTTTCCCCGACATCTAACCTTTGTATCCCTTTCACTCCAGTTGCATTTCTTGATGCATTTGTGGAGTTTCTTTTCAGGAAGGCACATCACCCTAGAATAGCCTGGTTTTCTGAATCCCAGATAATTAGAAAAAAAATAAAAGAATCTAACGTTTTTACAGAACAGCAGATTCCTAAGAAATTACCCTCTCCCAGTGGAGTCAATGGGAGTCTTATGTCTAACTTCAGAGGAGTAAGACCTTGCCAATATTGGGCTTGGGCTCATCAGAACTGAGCAGGAGATGTTTTTCTCACCTCATAAGACTTTTTCAAGACAGTGGAAAACAAAAGTGTCTCATTCTGTGTTTGAATGCTACCAAATCCCTGAAATCTTGTCCATGACAAGAATGGAGCTCAAGGAGAAGACCAACATAATAGCCACTAGTTGGGCTGGGACAACAGAAACTGAAGTTCAGATCCTTCCGTTTCCAGCTGCTTTTATATCCCAGACAATGCTTTAGTTAATGAGTCAGTAATGAAGTTTCATGTTTTCTGTCTTAATAAACCTTCATTCATTTACAGAAGTGGGGCAGCTTCCCCATGATTGCTGTTAAAGCATTTCTCTGGGAGCCAGAGGACTTTGGAGGGCTCGGGAGGTAGGTGTCTCCGACACTCCATAGGAAAGCTTTAGCCACCAAATTGTTATTTGCTTGGTCCTGTAATCTCTCTTTCATTTTCAAATCAAATTCTACCCTGGAGCAGAGAAATCATTCTCATTGGAATTGGTACATTCCCACAAAACATCAGTTTAGTATTTGCCTGCTGAAAAGTTGTTTCTTTTTAAAAATCCCAGCTTGTTCCAGTCTTACAAATGACAGTCAATGGTGGCTACTCAGGTTGGAATCTGTATTGCTAATTGCAGTTGGTTTGGTGAAATCTCACATAATAACCAAAACCTCTGAAAGAAGAATTGCACAGTCTGGGACACATTGCACCCGATTACTATTTGCACCAAGTCTGCTTATACATTCTTCTTAACGCCAATTTCAGTTGTCAGCACAGTAGGACCAGGATTTCAGGTTTTATTTTGGGGGCACACAATGCTCCCAGCTCTTGATGTGCTGTGCGGGGTTCCACCATACTGAAGCTTGTGACTCCTATTTCACCCTCCTTAATTTCAGCAACCTCTCCTGTAGGAATACATGCTATCAGACAGTGGGATGTCATCAACACTACCCTGCAAGACACTTTTTTCATCAGTTCAAAGTCTTCCAGTTGGGGCTCCATTTGATCAGAGATTTACTGCTTTCACATTGTCCAGATATCCCTGTGGATATCCTTGACTTAGCAGCTGCTGAGAAATTAATATGAAGACTGAAGAAATTATGCCAAACATTTGCAGTTCTGACAGGTCTAGAACTTATTTCCACAGTACTGCCCAAAACCTTGAACTCTTTAGTAATAAAAATACTGGCTAATTAATTAAAAAGCAGAATTACTTCTTAAAAGTTGCTACACACTGAAAGAGCCCCATTATTTTTGTTTACCTTATTTCCTACCAAAGGAATTTTTCTCTCATATTTATCACATCAAATTTTGTGATAGTCCTAAGAAACTATACAAGTGAAAATATAAAATCCCCCAAATATGCAAGTAAAAGGGTATGTTTCTTGAGTATACCCTGTCTAGATTCTTGTCTAGACTCTTCAGCTTATTATTATTAAAGTCATGACCACGCATCCTACAGTGTTTTCTAATCTATTTACTGGTCTTCACATGTCTGCTGTGGGAGTTTACATTTTTTAATGCCTTCATTTCCTTTTTAAATGGTCGAGCACAATTTTGGTTCTGGTTTAGTCCTTTAATGGAGTTATTTCTCAAGTGGCAATTGAGAGGAGGGTTGGCAATGAGTGCCTTCCTTTATTGGCACCCAGAATCAGTAACTTCAAAGCTATCTTTGTGCCTTTACAGTCCAGAGTAAACTGGGGTTGAACTCCTCTGATGCTGTTTTTATCCTCTTTGGACACTGAAAAAGAATTTACAAAAGCAATGAAGACAAAACCAGAATGGTGCCTCTTGACCCTACCCTTGAGGCAGCCATGATGTATATTTGACCATGAGCCAGCAATGCACCCTTGCAGCAAGGACTGCCAACAGCCTCCTGGGCTGAGAGAGTGGGAGCATTACCAGCAGGTCGAGGGAGGTGATCCTTCCTCTCTGCTCAGCTCTGATGAGACACATCTGGAGAGCTGTCTCCAGTTCTGGGATGCCCAGACTCTTCCCAGTGATATCCAGTGACAAAGAAAATGGGCACCAAAGCAAATGCTTGACCAGGAAGGTTGGATGAGATGACATCCAGAGGTCCCTTCCAAACCCATTTATTTCATGATTCTGTGTTATATGACACTGGATTCTCAGCTGACACTGCAGCTTTGGGAAAACCACGCTGAGCATCCCAAGGGAAAGAAAGCATGGCTGTGCAAAAGATTCTCTGACATCTGTAAACTTGTCATCAAGAAAGCTGTGGAAAATGGGAATAGTAAAGAGCACATTATTAAACTCTAGCTTTTCGGGGTGGAAAAAAACATGTTATATAAATTCCTCCACAACTTCCATAGAGAACTTAGTTTATGCTATGAAAGTTGCGTGCTGCTTATTTGGGGTATTATGTTTTCACTAAATCACCCAGACAGTATTGACATCTCTCCTTTTCTCATCTGGGAGGAAGGACAAGAAGAGCTGTCTCCCTCAAGACTGAGTAACCCTTCAGTAAGAAGGAAACCCAAAAGGTGCACACTCTTTTCCCACCGCAGGAACCAGATGCCAGTAAGATCAAGGATTCATGTTTTCTCCTACCTTCCTACACTTCATCCAGGTACAAGTGACTAGACTCCAGCTTGCCTGAAAAATTGTACCACTGGAGAAGCCTGGCTATCACCAAAGCACTGGCCATCAATTTGCAAGACCACAACAGGGAATTCACCCACCCAGAAACTGTGGGGCTTGCAAAGATAAAGATCTCTTCAGCTTTCATTTTTCCCTGTGGTAAATGACCATACACATGGTGGCCAGCTGGCCTCAAAACAATGCCACTGTAAAAAAGCAACATTGCTTGCAAAAGATAATTCAGCAAACAGAAGATGCAATTCGATACAGAACTCTATTACTTCAGCTGGTAGTTGGACAAGCAAGAACATGGATACTGTAATATAAAGTAATGATTTGTATTCTTGACATAACAAAACCATGCATTGATCTTGTACAATTTGTGACTTTTACATGTTCAGTATGTCAGTGAGCTTGGGCGCTGGACAGAGGGTACCACTCCTACATGGTACTGCATACTTGGAAACTCTGGATGGTGAGAGCTGGAAGAGAGAAGAAAAATAAGGAGAAATCTCACAACCATACAAACTAATAGCTCCCATTTGCGTCTTTGCTGCCAGCAGTATATTAAACCTGTGAACACAAGCAAAATATCTAAACCCCTATTTTTTCTGTAATTGTCCACCCTTCTCTTAGTCTCCAGTGATCATTATTAATTGAAGATCCAACATATGTTTGCGTTAAAGTGTATTAGGAAATGGTATGGTCTCCACCCATCTTCAGTGGGATTTCAGGACTATTTATCGGCATGATTCTGCTCCCTTTTCAGTGAGAGGTAGTTTTTCATTAACTTGAGCAAGGACAGTGCTAGGCCTATACTGAGAGTTTTAGGGGAGAAAAAAATTGCCCATTACAACTGGCTCCAGACAATAACAGTATCGCTTTCTTATATTCAGAGCAGTAAAGCAAATATAAAACAAACAACAAAAAATTGTCAAAAAAAGGAGTTCATTCTAAGTTCAGTCCATTAAGAATTACAGTTTGATACTGTTGATTTCCCCTGAGTTCAATAAAGACAAACTCACAAAAAAATGAGCATATCTATCCTTTTCCAAAAGGCATTAATGAAGAAAGGTAATAATGAGATATGACTTTATCTAATCAATTAATAGCTCCAGCAATACAACTTTGTCTCCTGAAGTCATCAAGCTGCTGAGAACACTATGGTGTTACATGTGAAACTTCATGATGATGCAGTGATAAAAGCTGTTTTTAAATTATCAGGTTATCAAGGGCACAGAATTATCTTCACACACGCACTCAGCACACTGAGGAGTGGTTTCTGTCTGAGATGAAAACTCCTACATGGACGGATCTACATGCCAGTGTCTGTGGGCAAGAGGAGGGTCAAAGTTCCCACTCTACTCGGTAGAGATCCTAGTACAGTTGGAGAAGCCTTGGCAGTGATTCATCTCATCCTTAGCTTGTTACTGAGAGCTCAGTCTAATTGACTAATCTAGATGTCTAGTGTCATTTGAGATGGTCCATGGCATCCAAGACACCCTCTGTCTTGGGGTGGCAGATCTGACATGGGACGCCAGGGATACCCGTGACTGCCTTGAGCAGAAGCTGAAAGCTGACAGGATACCTGTGAGCAATTCAAATACCACTAGATGCCTAAGTTTAGGCAACTGAGCCCCTTTACTTCTCCCACCATGAGGACACCTAATTGTACATTACTAAGTTAAGGTGTCTTATTCTTGAACTTAACCCCACCAAAGACAGCTGGAGATGCCAAAGAGGTCAAAAAGTAAATAGATGCCGGTAGCAATGCCCCCTTTCATGAATGTGTAACAGTTTGGTCCTTCATCAGGCTATAAGTAAACAAATAAAACAATCCAGACACTGTGGTCTTTGCAGTCACCTTGATGAGTATCTTGCCCCAATCACAAAAGAAAAACCCCAAACAACTCTTCACAATCTGCACTGGATGCTTATGGTTTTGGGAGTAAAGCTGAAAGTGTTATTTTTGGCCTTGAAAGTTAAGCTGTGCAAAGTCAGGTAATGTTGGAAATTAGCATGGCGTTGTCTAGTGGTGCATTCCTAGAGGTCCACTTCCCTTCTTTCTCTCCATTTGCACTCTCATCCATCCTGGGGGTGATGCAGCACAATACCTTTCGTCTGTCCATGGTTTTCCGTATGTGGCAATGCAAAATGTTTTGGTTACTGCAGTGTTTATTTCTGGCTCTCTGCTCCTTACTGCTTTCTATATGATACTGACCACCTTAATAATTACCATGCTCTCTTGAACTGTGATGGTACCTGCAGTTACTCCATTTTTTTCTTTTCTGAAATAACTTTCTCTATCCCCTGCAGATTTGTAATTTTTTCTGCTTGCAGTTGTTTTCCTTTAACAATCTGGTAACATATCAGTCTTGTTGTGACAATGCACGTTAAGATATTTACAGATTTGCTGCCCTGCATATATGCTTTTTAATGCAAAATATTTAGAGCACTTTTGAAACAGAAAAAGTAAAGTGATATAAGAGAAAAAGAACTCCAGTTTCAGCAAAAAGCTTTGAAACTCTTCACTTCTATCAGCAATCTGAATCCACCTCACACTTCTGACCATAAATCCGTAGTGCCTTTATGTAATGAGCTGAACATTTGAGCTCAGTTTCCAAAAGATGGATATAAACATAATCTGTGGTCACTTTTGGTGGCAGATGCCAAATATGATTTGGGTTTTGGAAATTACTGTTGCTTCTCCTATCACTGTTTCCTTCAAGCCAAGTTGGAAGTAGGTTACTGAGATACTTCTGCTATTCTTGTGTCTGGTCCACATATACGTGAAGGACTATTACATCTCATCATAGCATAACAGTTTAGAATATGTTGGGTATAAAGATAAAAGCTATGCGTATCTATAGGGTTTGAAAGATATTGTTGGACATTTATGGAGTCCACAGAAGACACCTTATGAAGATTATGAAACCCTTGAGTAGCAAGTGGTTGGAGCTGGGATGTATTACTGGGAGGTATCATACAGGCTTCACCTGACATGCTTGACTCCAGGTATCTCATTTTGGTCACGCTCAAAGGCTGGACACTGACTAGACAGACTTTCAGTCTGACCCAATATGGATGATTTTTGGTTTTGATATTCTTATATACAATCAAGAACCAAACACAATGCTGAAACATGAAAGAAACTATGAAGGCTGTCTCAAGAAGTCAAGTAAGGGTTACTAGATCAAAGTTGCCAATATGCCTGAGAAACAAAGACCCTCATTTGGAGGAAATACAGGTCTGACATAAATACTCCATCTAAAATATACCGTGAATCAGTACTCATGGACAATTAATAAAAGGTGCAAGATTTCTTTCCTAGAAATGGAAAATAATCTGAAAATAAATATCCACATGCATGAGAAACTTTTTGTAAATCTGACAAGCATATATTGCATGGCAGAAAGACAAAGACTATCTGCAAAGTAAACCTATTAATCTTTCTTTTAATTTAACAGCTAGCCTAAGGAATCAGTGCAGAATCAGGTATAAATTTAGTGGTGATATGGATTGTGTGAATAAAACATGCTCACGAGTGACATCTTGGAAATACACTTAGATGAATTAGAATTTAATATATTATGGAGAACAAAGTCTTTTGTGCTTTTACAGCCTGGTCTAACTCCTTACGAAGACAAAAGAAATATTCCCATTCACTGTGTGAGTGCTGGACCAGATCGATACCAAGAAAACAACAACCCATCTGCTTCTGATTCCACTGGTCTCTTGGTGGTGAAGAATAGTCACCTCTGACTAAGGAAGTACTATGACTTTCGAAAGAGAGTAATTCCTGATTTACACCATTCTGACCCACCCTTGAGTGCATGCCTTCTTAACCCCTTAACACGTGGCAGTAAGTAAATCCTGCAGAAAAGCTGCTGAACTTGCACATGCAGTAACTTCTAAAGTAAACTCCATGGCTGCCAAAAAATGTATGAGAAGTCAGAAATAACTTACAATATGGCAGGTGTTACAGCGCAATAAGGGCATGTCTTAGGTACGTTATAAAACACAGAGTGAAGTGGTTCCAGGATCTGAGAGTTATTACAATACAGACTGTGAGGTTGCTATTTAGATGAAATTCCTCTTACCATGTCTTCAAACCATTTTTTTCCCCTTATTTGCTCCATTCACCACATTTAGATGCCACCATCTTGGATTTCCTTCTCTGAAAAGGAAATCCCCACTTCTCAGCATGGAACTTGAAAAGCTTTCAGTCTGAAAAAGAGCTGCTGAGCCTATGTCCTACACCCAGGTAACCTAAGCCATGTGGAAATATGCACTGTTCGCAACCGTCAAGTCCTCCAAAGTGGGCCAAGCTCAGGACCTAAGCCAGCACCATTAGTACCTCAAGCAGCAGACGGCAGCGGTTAGTGGGAAAGTCAAAAGTCAAGGGAGTGGGGAGAGTTGCCAAAGCACCTAAGAATATTCGTGCATTAAAGCATTACTCTTGGAAGAGATGTTTGCACTAGTTCTGTGTGTGCCAGTACATCCCTATGTCAATGTCGATCCAAGAGGAGAGCCTGACTTTTGTCCTGAGAGCAGGATGCTGCCTCCCAACTAACAAGACCTGTCTCTGGTGGCATGCTGCCTCCTGACTAACAAGCCTTGTCTCCCAGCCCACCGCAGCTCTGCTCCCGCACAGCAACAAAGTCCCCCACCAGGTCAGCATGCCCCCAGTGCCTGTGGAAAGCACATCTTTATGTAGGGCAAGTGCTCTGCGACCGCAAAGACCCAGGCTTCGGGGGAAGTCCTGAGTCAAATCAGTGGGACTTCACAGCTCTAAGAATCTGACTTTTTGGCCCTTTTGAAAAATCTCACACTAGATCTTACAAAACTGGCAGTATTCACAAAAGTATAAATTAGGACTTCAAAAAGAATTACTCCAAGAAGTAAATCCCAGCCTTTCATTAAGACAAGGCTTCATCCTGCAATGGTAAAAACCAGAAACCAGGACCACGTTGCCTCATCTCTAATGTGAGACAAGAAAAGCTTTGGATACAGCTACAGTCAGGATTTTTCTTCACAGGAGGAAATCCAAGATGGTGGCTGCGAAGTGACAAATTCCTGCTCATGCTGTTTTATTTCTGCTGGACGTAATGAGGTTGTTTAACTAGCCTGTCCTTCGCATAAAGTCAATTCCTGCACACACATGGCCTCATGTTTTCTGGATCAGTAGCACCTATATCATGAGAAACATTTCTCGTTTCAGTTTCCCTGGAAGGGCACTGAGAATATGGAGTGATAAAGCAAAATTTGTCTTCTCAAACCTGGAGTTAGTCTCCAATTTATATAAAAACCATTTTTTTTCACTTGCTGATAGGAAAACTATATACCTTCTTCAGATCTGGGGTTTTGTTGATTTGAGTTTTTTTATTTCTCAAGGCAGCAGAACTGCCTCCTCTCCCAGTCCCCCAAATGAGTGCAAAGTGATAAAAATATGCGATGGTTTAGCCCAGGGCTTGTTTGGGGAGGAGGGCTGTTAGTTTTTTGAAGCCATTAAGGTAGTCATTCCTTCTATGGTGCTAATCCTTCATTTTGCCAGAGATTATTCCTTATTGACATCTCTCTTCTATTGGAGATCTGCTTTATTAGGTCTCTTCTCACACTTTTTTCACATTGCAATGCAGCACATCACGTAGCAGCCATATCACAGAGCAGAGAGACTATTAGTGCTGGCAAACAGCTCTCTTCTCATCCAGGATTTCAGCTTCATTTGGCTTGTGACCAGTAGTAGTGGACTACCTAACACAGAGGTGGACTCTCTTTTGCTCCTTTGCCCTGCCTCCTTTTTTTAGTCCTCCACTGTGCCAAAAAAATTACTTTGAAAGGTATTTGGAAGCTTTTCGACTTCAACATTTTTCAAGGTGTCAGGCTGGGACTTTCCCCAAAAATAGCAATAGTTAACTTAGCTAGCTATCGTAGAATCATAGAATGTTTTGGGTTGGAAGGGACCTTAAAGATCATCTAGTTCCAACCCCCCTGCCATGGGCAAGGACACCTTCCACTAGATCAGGTTGCTCAAAGGCCCATCCAACCTGGCCTTGAACACTTCCAGGGATGGGACATACACAGCTTCTCTGGGCAACCTGTTCCAGAGCCTCACCACCCTTACAGTGAAGAATTTCTTCCTTATACCTAATCTAAATCTACCCTCTTTCAGTTTAAAACCATTACCCCTTGTCCTATCACTACATGCCCTTGTAAAAAGTCCCTCTCCAGCTTTCTTGTAGGCCCCCTTCAGGTACTGGAAGGCTGCTATAAGGTCTCCCCTGGAGCCTTCTCTTCTCCAGGCTGAACAACCCCAACTCTCTCACCCTGTTTTAAATGTTTGTTATATTTTTAAAGAGGTTTTTTCCTGTCTTCTTAAATGTGCCAGAAATATGGGTTTTCTGTTCCATACAGTGGTTCCCCTCACTTTTATTTTCTTGCCTTTAGTGGGGAGGTTGATGAACAGCGGTTTAGGAAGACGGGAAGGAGGCAGAGCAAATAGTAAGCACAAATCAAAGAGAATTTCCTCATTCGTCCCTCAGAAAACCACGTCTCCTTTGTTTCTGGCTTTCTGTAAGGAATAGAAAAAAGGCACTCGAAGTTAGCAAAGTCCCATTCCAGCTGGGCAACTGATATAGCTCAAAGTGTGACAACTAAGTATGTTATGAAGATGAAACCTGCTCAGCTAAGTGGGACTTTGTCTTTTACTTAGACACTAAAAGGCAAGGGGCTGCCCTGTGCCTGCAAGCAGCTGCATGCAGATGGTGATGCATTGAGCTCACCCACAAGAGTTTGAACTGTAAAGCGTACAGTAAGTCCATTTTGGATTTTAAATACTCTTTTAAAAATTCCTTCTCATTTTCACTCATCTTGGCAAATTTTTGCCCTTTGTGAGCTTCACAAGTCAAATCAGGCAAGGAGGACACCGCTTACTGTTCAATTCCAAGTGACGAAGGGTGGAGAAAGGATTCGTCATTGCACTAAGTTATGGGAAGGGCTTTGGTTCCCTAAAATTCCACTGTAGTCAGTGGAGAGAGATGGCAACTCCCGGCTCAAATTGCAGGTATGTGAAAGCACTCTCTGGAAAGGCTCTTTTTCCTCTCCGTGACTTTGGAAAGAACCCAGGTAATGAAGACAGATACAGATACACAACAGCTGTAGAAAAAAAAAATTTTTTTTTCTTCTTTTTAGCAGTCATTGCTGTAAGGAGGATAAAACGCTCTCGCTCTTGCTCTCCCCGCCTCTGTCGCCACTGCTACATTTTACAGAACAGGAATCAAGTCCCAGAAAACGCAATATACCTGCTCTGGTATCAGGCCAGGACCCTGGGACTTAAATGTGCTACAAGTGCATATATATTTATATGCTTTACACATCAAATATGTAAATGCTTGCACAGCATCAGGTACATAACTCAGCTTTGCATTCATGCTAGGTACCATGGTGTTTTTAGAACAAATTGTGCACACCAGCAATATGCATGCAAGGAAAAACGGGGCTCAGTTTAGTTTGGTGCAATTTGTTTACAACTCACTGTAGGAGGAAGAGAGCCGTATATTCCAGGCTAATCCTGGGATTATGTGTCATCTGACTCGGCAGCTCTGGGGCATTAACTGACATCGCGTATCAGGTTAGGTTAATAATCTACCACTTGGTTCTGCTTGAGCAGATCTGTGTGCCCAGGGTAGAGATCAGTGACAAACACGGAGTCTCAGAGGGAAAGGATTAGTTGCTGTGTGATCAGCGGGATGCCACTTGTACCACAAGACGTACAGACTTAATACCTGGATCCACTGTGAATCAGAAGCTACATCTGGAAAGCAGCAATACAAACCTGACTCTCCAGGGATGCCCACAGCAATGAAAGCAGGCTTGGATGACAAAATGACAGATACCGGCAACTTGAACGGGATATTACCAGAAGGGGAGAGAAACTTAAAGGATATAAAAATACCTGCTTGTTTTAACAAGATGCCCCAAGAGACTGGGAAGACTTCCCCTCACTGCAAACAAGTTGGGAATTACCTAGTAGGCAACATGATCAACAAGGGCTCCTTTGCCAAGGTGATGGAGGGGCTGCACATCCCCATGGGGGAGAAGGTAAGCTCCTAATGAGAGGGTACCATCACTAGGAATCACAAGTAACCTCAAACTAACTCATGTCAGGGAATTTCAGACCATTTAATCCACAAACCACAATCTACTCAGTGAATTATCCTCTGAACCTTATCCTCATAAATTAATCTCATAAATTGAGTTTATTGCTCATGTATAATCAGTCACATGTGTGAATATGTACTGAGTGCAACTGTTTTCACAATTATAGAACGATAGAGACAACAAAGATATCCTCCCACTAAAAGAGAACAGGATAATGGCAAAAGGACAATTTCAGATCTGTTTTCCCTGATAATCCTCATTGAGTAATTAGTGCCACGTATCTGACCTTTAAAGCTATGGACAACATTTATTGAAAAGCCAGCCACTCCAACCGCAATCATTTATATGGCAGGATACAGATAACATCTGTTATCTCTAGCTCGGTTGGGGTAAAATAACATACCACTAGACGTAATGGTGGAAAGGTGGATTACTATCAAGTGGCTTCTTGATTTTCACTTTTCTTATGGCTTTCGTAGATTCACTGGCTGACTAGCTGCGCAAACTGCAAAGGGCCTAATCACAGCCCATTATAGCCAGTATCTTGAATGGCTTTTAGACCAAGTCAGAAGGGAGCACATTAGAAAAAAAATGTGGTATAGTACAGATGCAGTTAACAGTCAAGCATGTAGGGATTTTTTGCACTTGAGAACATTTCATATATATGTATTTATTAATGCAATCAAATGAATAGACACGACCATTCAGCCTTCTTGTTTTGGCTTTCAAGAGAAATAAAAAGTGTATTCTTCCATTGAGAATGTCTCCCTCTGTGATTATCAGCGTCATGTCAAAAAGAGCTTCTCCCACATGTCAGCTTTCTCCCCATCCTTTTGAAAATTAATCTAGGTTGCAAAGCTTGTTGCCAATTTGCATATATCCTGCAATTTAGGTAGCCATAAAAGTCATTGACAAGAGAAAAGCCAAACAGGATTCCTACATTTTAAAAAATATGAAGCGTGAGCCACGGATACACCAGATGATTAAGCACCCCAATGTTGTTCCGCTATATGAGACCTTGGAGACTGACAGCTCCTATTACATGGTGATGGAGCTGTGCCTTGGCGGGGACCTCCTGGACAGAATTTGTGACAAAAAGAGGCTGGCAGAAAGGGAAGTAAGGAGATACACCAGGCAAATTCTGTCTGCAGTAGAGCACCTGCATTGCCAGGGGATTGTTCACAGGTAAGATGTTTCCCCCCTTCCAAAGAACAGTAAGAAAAGAAAGTGTGCAAGAACATAAAGTGCTCTTCTTCACCAAGATAATTTCTTTAATTTTCCCTTGTAAAAACAGGGATTTCAAAGAAGACTGTGTTCTCTCAGCCCATCTTAATAAAGCATTTTATTCTCAGTGGTGGTAGAAAATAAGCTGTTACACATTCCTTGGGGAGTAAAGTAACAAAGTCCAGGGATAAGACCTGATGACCCCAACAAATTAATACTTTGCCACGATTATCTCAGAATTAGCTGGTGACAAATGTGTATCTAATTCAAATATTTCAGTGTGGCTATGCATTTAAATAGCAATTTCATTCGGTTAGCCACAACATATTGAAATAACCACACATCACTCAGGACAGAAGATTGAGGAACCGCAGCTCACTGGTTGCTCAAAGGACTCTGCAGGTCCAGGTCTGTGGCAGGTTGCTGACCTTCCACACTTTTGCATTATGGGGACAGATTGTGACTTCAGCCACTGCTAGAGGAACCTGAGCAGCCCATGCAAAGACAGCTGATCTTCTTCCCTCCACCAGGGATCTTGGCACACATGCCAAGAGCAGCAGAATAAGGACTTCCATTTTAGGTGGGAGAATAGGCAAGAAGCAGTTTTTTCCCACCGGTTTTCTGTTTTACTTAATAATTCACGGTCAATCAGATCCTTAATTTTAAATGGCAAATGCACCCATCAAGAAAGCTCCCAGGACCTAGCAAGTAATCCAGTTGACTGTATTGTTACAGCAACCATGAAACAAATAAGCTGTGAATGTGATGGTTCAGCATTTACAAGTGCTTTGTGACTTGAAATGCTTGCAATCCAGCACTTAATTATATTGGATTTGTTAATTAATAAGGAATGGACAAGAAAGAAATGGTCAGTATCTGACCTAGAGAATTTAAACAAACAAAAAAAAACCCCAGCAGAACATAAACCCAAGGGGCTTCACCCATTTAGTCCGGGCTGACATCCCTGCCTTGCTGGTTCCCTAACTAATTTATTTTACAGCATTTCTTCAGTGCCCATGATCATAACATTTACGTACTTCCCATGACAACATTCCTCATGAATTTCTTAATTTCCCTTCTTTTTGTTTGGAAACAACTCTTCCCAGTCAGCAGAGGAGTAGCCTGACTTCTTCCTCTACTTTTTGCTTTTTCTGTTGGTATTGTTTTGTTGGGAAAGCTTTGTGAGAGAGAAGAATTTTGATGCACACCCTGAGAGCAGCCAGGTACGAAGTGGTGTGAGCTCCTCTGGAGACTTGCTTTGCTATCAACCCTCCCCTAACCAAAGGAAAATTCATCCTTGGCTCTCAAGCGCCTTGTCATAGTGTTTATGAAGTTGCATGGTCCGGCAGGAGCCCAGCTGCCTTGCTAGGTCATGGGCGTAGGTTCGGTCAGCAGTACCTCAACTCATGACCTGCTGCTAGCTTTGAGATTCAGAGCTGCGGCCTTGACCTCATACCAGAAGCAGACTGGGAAGGATCTGGAAAGGCTTCCCCTCTCAGCTCCAGCTGCAGTGATTTATAGCAACTCACTGCAGAGGTTAAACCGACAAGGATAATTGTGGGTGTATCCTTTTCTGAAAAGAAGGCATCAATGTTTCCAGAAAGGTGAGCACAGAAATAGGAAAGTTACCTCACAAAGTCAATCTGATTTTCTCATCTAAGCACTGAGCAAAGCTCAACTCTTTGCATTGCTTTAACACAAGGAAAGGAGGGTTCCAAAACTGCCTGGTGGGAATAGCTGCTGCTCCACGCTACCCCGGCACCCCACGTGTGTCAGGGCATTGCTGGGGAGGGTGCTGGTAAAATCACACCAGGTATCATGGTAATAATTTCATGAGATGCATAATTATGTGCCAATGCTTGGGTCTATGCCTGGGGCCTCTTTATTTTACTAGAATGGAGGTGCCTGGTGATTGCAAGGTCTCATTCCTAAGTGATGAGCTTAAGAATTTGCTAATCTAATTTACTTTTGCTCAGAAGTGTCTTATGGGCATTCCTGATTTTTAACCCTGGGATATACCTCAGAAAAAACAGTATTTTATATTGTCTTTAGAATATACTTGATGAAAAACTGGCCAGGTTTATAACTATTTTTAGTCCAAATTAATATCGTTCATCAGAAATCCTGTGCTATGTTTTGACAACTATTTTGTTTCCTGAGCTTTACTTTTCCTATTCAGCACTAAAATCAGCACTGATCCAACAAATCTTTATGGCTTAAATTAAGGTTGAGTCTACTTTTCACAGTAAAGCTAGTACCTTTCTTGTCCATGCAAGATCACGGTTGATTTTGATGCCACAGTTGCCAAAATGATTAAGAAGATGGAGGATTGACTCACTTGCCTATTCATCCAGCACACAGCATTTTACTGTGCCAGATATAAGAAGGCTCAGGCACAAGATCAGGTTCAACAGCTTCACAAGCTAACACTCATCAAGTGAGCTCTGCTAACCATCCCTATGCCTGCTCTAGACATGGCCAAGTGGTGAGGTAATGCATCTGAGCTTAAAAACTCAAATAAAGACATATAAGCTAAATCATATTACCTCGCAATTGGATTGGGCTAGCGCATGCACACAGTCAGCTACCAAATCCTAAAGCCGGCGCTCGCTAAGTGACAGTAACTTCCTTGTATGTACAGTTCCTATTTTTTCCTGGATGTTTTCCCTTCTCCCATATAAAAATGTCACATATCCTTCTGAATCACTACTGGACCGAAGACCTGGTGAAGCATCACGAGCTGCCCTCTAGGCACTCTCTCTGAAGTCCCCGTGAGAATGAGAAAAAATTCATGATGTTGCTTAAACTTACCACATTTCTGGGAAAGTTTCCTTTGGGAAAAAAGAAAAAGATGTATCTTTGATGCAAGGTAACTTCTGACACTATGCAAAATTTAACAGTGACCATTATCAGGTTTTTCAGGCAAGAAAGCATACATTTTTATTAACTGTGTAAGCACTCAGCTCAGCCTATAGAACAGGAGTTGTTGCAATCCAATGTAACATTATTTAACTGTAGTGTAGTAAAAGTCATCAGAGTGCACTGTGGGGTGCTAAATCCGATAGAAATGCCAGATTTGCAGTGGCCAGAAACACAACTAGTTTTAAACCACACAGTTTTAGTGCACAGGGTTATGGCACAGGGATAGGCTATGAACAAAGTTATCTTAAATCTACCTCCCAGCTTTTGGGCACTGGCTTTTTTGCCACTCTAGAAAACATGCTATTCAAATTAAAAATGATAAAAAGTTATCATCAAAACCATCTCCATCCCATTCTCAGCCTGGGGCAGCAGAGGGTTTTGAGTGCAATGTTGTCCCATCCAGAACCATGGAGATAAAAGGACACTCCCATAAAACCACCCATTGGAACCATCGGGTACACCTCCGGACTTATTCCCCAATGCAGTGCTGTTCATGCAGCACCAGTCCTCCCAGCTCTTGCTCCTTGCTCCTCTCCTTGTTCCCATCCCTCATTCTGGTTTGTCCTCCTTTACTCCCCGAGGTCTTTGGGCTGATGAAAGCACTTCATGACTTCAGAGAGGGCAGGAGGGAAATCCACGTACCTGGAGCCACTTCTGAAACTTGCTCTGTCCCCGTGTACCCCCCACAGAGCCAAGGGAAGCCCCCAGCGGCGTGGGAGGCTGTGATGGGAGTCAGCAAAGCATCGCAGGCTCCTGGACCGCCTCCCAACTCCCAAATTACACTGGCTGAGGATTCCCCCATGCTGCGAAAGATTTCAGCTGCCACTTCAGGCACTCCCCACAGTGCAGCAATATTCTGGCTTTTGGTTTGAATTTGTAAGGATATAAATGTTCCCACAATAAGCGAGTAAGCTCCTGAGCCAGCTAACAGCATTTTTCCTGCAGCTCTGAATTATGTCCTCCTGCAGGGGCGGCTGATACTGGTTGACCTTGTTTACATAAACATCACTGCAGAGATGTCTCCACCTTCAGGGTATCTGTCCCTGACCCAGCTTTGGTACACCTCTCCTCCTCTGCAAGATCTTGCTTTCCAGTTCCCTTCTCATCCTTCACATCTCTCAGGCATGATTTACTTACAAAGAAAGCAGAAATACTCAACAGTGCTCAGTACTTCAAAGACAAAAATACTCTGGGTCCAAGTATGTGCAACTTTCTTTTTTACTCAAAAGAAGAAATAAATTCTGTTCATTTTTTTTTTAAAAAAAAAACATCAGTAGAATGGATTATTCCTAAAATGAACAGTCTATTTAAAATATATACTCACAAAATATTCCCTGAAATACAGAAAGTTTCCATTTTCCCAACTGAAAACTTCAGGAAGGAATAAGGATCTTGTTACAATTGTAGGCAGAGCTGTGCAGAACTATTGTTATTCTTCCAATTAAACTTTGCTAAAAACTATCTGCAAATGGTTAGCTGGGACATCAGGCATCTTAAAGTTTGCTTTCTGTCTTCATTTCAGGGACCTAAAAATTGAAAATTTTCTTCTTGATGAGAACAACAACATCAAAATCGTTGGTAGGTGCACATTATCTGTGAAGCTTGTTTTCAGCTTTTTATTTTGTATGGCTTTCAGTGACAGTTCAGCTACTATTGAAACAGCACATTTTATGAGTGAGCTTGTGATTATTCAATAAACCTGTTTGAGCTTTTAGAATAAATAAAAGTTATGAAGTATAACTTAACAGCTTGTTTATTTCAGCTTTAACTAAAACATATTTTTAAGAGAACAAGGAAAACAATTTTGCCTATTGTTTTCCCTTGTGTATTGCTGGAGAAGCAAGAAACAATTACAGCTTTTATGTGTAGAAAGCTGTTCCTAGCAGAAGTGATTTGTAGAAAAAGAAATAAATCTTCTGGGGTGAAATGCAGGTATGGACACATTAGCTTCTGTCGAGTCATTACTCCAACTAGAAACCTCATCATTTGGTATGTGTAAAAAAATAAAAAGACTTTTTTTGGTCGCTAACAGAAACCTTGCTAGGGTTGTGAAGCAAACATTTATAAAAATGAGGGAATTTGCACCAAGCAGTTAACACAGCTCAGAGAAGCATTAATTTTATTCTATGGAAACCGCACAGAAAAATCCCCGCAAGGGAAGCTCACTCTTAGAGACGCCACATGTTTAACCCAGTGTTTCCCAAACTTTTAAAAGCTTAACACCTCTGAGAAAAAAGGCACCAACTCTTCACCCCTGTTTTATAGCCAGCCAGTCCTTTACAATCACACCTTTCTCTTCCCTCCCCCTTGCACACATGCACATATACAGAGAAAAAGGCTTAAGTTAGCACATTTTACCCCACGTTTACAACCGGCTAAAGCACATCCAGCTGAGCCAAATGCCGTAGCTCATTAAGCCATGCTAATGCAGCTGTGTAGCTAAGCTCTTGTACCAGCACACAGTCAACTGAAGCAAACTAAAATAGCTAAACCAAAATCAACCAAACCAGTCATATGGCCCCATGGCTGGGTTACTTCACTGTTACCTCTGCTAATTCATGGCACATTTATTCGAATCCAAATTGGCATCCACAGCTGAGGTGTCACCAGATGCTAAAGCCAGCTGCTGTTTTCATCTTTCTTATATCTTCAACCATTTCGTAAACTTAAACTATTTCGAGAAGAGACTAAAACTTCTTTGCCTTTATTTTTGTGACCGTCAGATTTCGGACTGAGCAATACTGCAAAGTTTGAGGGCCTCTCTCAGGAGCTGTTACATACCCAGTGTGGAAGCCCAGCTTATGCTGCCCCAGAACTCCTTGCTCATAGGAAATATGGTCCAAAGGTGGATGTCTGGTCCATGTAAGTAGATATAAAAATATATTTATCAAAACACTCTTAGCACTGAATGGTTTAGACAAGACTCTGATATGAATAGGTTGGTGGCACTCTGCTTTGGAGCATCAATGGGGAAAGCAGAGATATATAAGAGAAGGGTTGCCAGAAAAAAAAAAGGGTGTGAAAAATATATCTTGAAACGTGTATCCACTGCAGAACACCGGAGAGAAAAACAATGAGCAATGCGCGTGCTGTTCTGGAGTAAGCCTGGGGCAAGGGAAGTCAGCAGAAGGTAGGGTATCCAGCTCTAGGAGCCTGTTCTGAAAAGGCAGAGAAAGAGCTTGTACATACCAGCCCCCTCAGATGAACCCCCCACCTGCCTGTCCTTCTGGCACACAGGTATAGTTGATATCTGAGTAACTTCTGTCAAAATCAGAAGCCCTGGAAACCCTGGGCTGACAAACGGGCATTTCTGTCTACTTTGCCAAAAAAAGAAATCTAAACAGAAAAATTGAGTCTGAGGTATGCATAGACCAAAGATGTGGTTACAGCAGAGCCAGGAGAAGTTCATCCATAGCTTGGCTAGGCCCTTATATCAGATTATGATTAAAAAGTGGAGTTATTTACTTCATAGATGGCACAAACCTGAATGGACTCCACTTTCTTTGATCATTACATCTATAGGATATGTCTCTTATAATAAAGAATAATGCAGAAGGTGCCATCAGAAGAGTAGTTTTTCACATAAATCATCTCAGACTTTTCAACTGCATTTGTACCCGCCATTTCAGCGAAGTCTCCGAGGCGAAGGGC
>VYZW01013199.1:0-10042 GCA_013401315.1 Balaeniceps rex
TCAAATCCTGTATTTAATCTGTGGTCTTTCAAAGACAAATGTGAGAAATCAAGGGAAGGATTATTCTCCCCATAGGAAAAATCTCTTCACAATGCAAACCATGTCTCTGCTCTGAAGCTTAGGGGTCATGCTTCATCTTTTAAGGAAAAGAAAGTGTGATCACACGATCGTTCTAATGAGCTAGTGAAACTATGGAAGTTCTCATTATCTGTTTAAATGGATAATCACTCTTTGAATCCCACTGAGCCTGGTGGCATCTTGTGGCAGTGAATTCTACAGATTCATTCTATGTTGACGTACTCTACTTTTTAATAAAATCAGACAATAAATAAGGAAATCAATACTTCTCCTCATGTAAGAGCATTATGAAAATCTGAGGGTTAGCCCTGAAAACTCACTAACTTGGCTGCTATTCAGAACAGCACAATTAAAGACAGGACAGATGAAAAAAGAGGGGGAAAAAACATTGATAAAAGATGATAACGATCTTTAGCTATTGGCTCCCTTTAAATAGTACTTAACATATTTTAAAATATTTAGCATACTTTCTGTGTCTTTTAGACTGAAAGGGATTTCTGCTTCCAGTTTATATCTCTATTGCCACTAGGTCTTCCCTTTCTAATAAATTCTCATTCAAACAATGTTAATGTACCAAATCAATCATACACATTACAAGTAAATATGTCTTGGTCTTTTAATTGAATAGGGCATCTCAGACTTTCTCAGTGGGTATTCTAACTTCTTTAAACAGCCCTGCCTATGACACTCCTCCTGCCCCCACATTTTTTTTTACTCCTTGTCCTACTAAATAATCAATCTCTTCATAAAGGGTTGGTACCAAACCACTAAGTTCAAAATAGAATGAATAACAGATCAATAAAACATGAACTTTTCTCCCACATTCATATTTAACAAAACAGTTATTTCAATAACTAAGCTTGCAGCCAATATTGTTACATTGCTGTTTCTAAGGTCAGAATGGTTTCTAGCTTGAGAAAGATCCAACAGTTCATTTTTGGTTATAAATGAGAAGATTAAAGTGCCAGAAGATTGGCACTTCTAGTGAGTAACCAACTTCTCCCACAAAGCCTGATTTCCTCTCACACTGCACAAAAAAATGATGAAAAGCACTGGCTAAATTGGCAAACTCCCTAATTTAAACTACAGGCACAAACGTGACGTATGAAGCAGTTCTTCCACAGCATTAATTTCACACAACGGATACATATGTCTCAGCAGATATTCCTGCACCTTCTCACTTTGAACCAGAGATATTTATCATTGGCAGCAATGCCTCAAACCTTGGCATAGACAAATAAAGCTCACAGAGAAAAGGTGTCCCCAGAGGTATGTTATCTGGTCCCTCCAAAAGTTCAGCAGAAAGGGGCATAAATTTATGTAGCAAAGGCAGACTACTGGGAGTTAGGAGATAGGGAGATTTAAGACTCAGTCCCAATACTACAAGACTCTGCTTTCACTGATGAACAATGAGTTCAAGCCTGTACCTGAGCATGGTGAACTTGGGATCCCTTTTCTTCCCACTCATATTGCTGGGGTGTGCGGAGCCAAGCTAAAAACTCCCACAAAACATTGTGCATGTTTAGGAAAAGCTGACCTCAGGATACCTTCAGGTAGACAAGGGAGGCTATTCCTGACTCCAAAATATGAGCCTAGAGAAATGCTNAAGCAGATGCAGTGGTCAGCAATGTGGATAGTTACCAGATTTGACCTTCAGAACAAGCTTATGCTGACATAAGCATGCCCATACCTGTAGTTTATGCAGTTACTGATCCCACAAATGCAAGTGTTAACATCTGTAAACAGTTCACTAACTGTCCAAGAGTAGGTTTGTGCAGAAGCTGAACACATTCACCAGTGCCTGTAAGATCATGGATGGCAAACTTTACGTCAGTTTCCTCAGTAAATGAAACTCCAATTGCAATGTTTATCTGCTTCACAGGGGGTAATGAAGCTAAATCTATGAGTATTTGATAGCTGTAAATGGAAATAGCTGGATCAGCGCATAGTAATGTTACTATATTCCCTCAGTGGTGTGGGAAGCATCACTATAATAATTTGCATTCTAAAGGAAAAATCACCTTTTGAAGATTTACTTGCATTCCAGAAGATGAATTCCCCCTCAGAAAAAATCAAAGAAAAAACAACAGAGCTGCTGAACACACCTTTGCACAAAGCTGCATTTCTTCTCTTCAGAGGCTTTATTTTTTTCTTTCTTTTTTTTTCTTATTATTATTATTTTAGGCAGTAGGGGGGACTGAGTCTGTGGGATGGGTCTTCTTTTCATTCTCATTTATAGAGTCTTACCAATAATAAGAGATTTACAATTCATGAAACCAGAAGGTGAAAACAACAGTCCTCTTCACATGAATAACTTTGTCCTTTGGATTACTTTTTATCTTCAGATTTTTCCTCATTCCATTAATTTTGAAGCCCACCTTCTCATCATGTTGTATCACAAGGCCATTCTCAGTTTTCTTAGTCAAACATAACAGTAATTTCTCCCTTTTTAAAAATAATTTCTGTAAAGCAGTGATTTAAGTTCATTATACACAAATGGTGTCCTGCTTCTTCAGCCCAGGCAATACCTGGTATAGACTAGCTATACATACAGGCTTTGGACCGGTGGCTGCACGAGTGCTGTATGCACAAAATGGCATGGTCCTCTCATGCCTTTTCACCTGGTTGTATTATGTAGAATTTCTATATAACCCATTGGAGCAAGACTGTTGGCCTTCCTAGCATCCCGCATATTCTGGGGGCACTCCCTGGCCACTTTTCACTGTCTGTACCACCAGCAAATAGTGACTGGGGATAGCTTCAAAAGGCAGTACAGACATACCCTCTTCCTTGCCCCAACCCATACAAAGCCGTTGTTCTATACTTCAGAATAAAAGCTGGACACAGCGAAACCTCTCTTTTAGACCACCATTAGTTGCTTCTACATTTTTCAGCATCTGCTAAAAAAATTCTCACCCAGCTGTGCTCTTACTTCTCTGCTGAGATCCTCTGAACTATTTCAGTAGAGGCTGATAATTGAACAGGGATTTCCCTTACAAAGATAGACCACAGCTGCAGGTATAGCATCACAACATCAGAGAACTGACACAGTAATAATTTAAGCACTGAGACTAACACACATCATCCACTAAAGGTGGGCAAACAAGGGTTTCTCTGATTTCTCTCTCATGAGTATGAGAGACTGGTATAACCTCATGGCCTGGCAAAAGATTGGACTCCGCTCAAAGAAAGGTAAGAGGTAAGGGTAAGAGGTGAAATACATACATTGCTCCAACCACAAGGAGTACAGGCTACTTAGATGACACACTTCAAAGACTGTGATTTCCCCAGAGCTCCCACTCACAGTCCTGGCGGCTTTCTGCACTTGGCAGAGCTCCCAGGGAGTTAGTTCCACAACAAATTGTGTTTGCACAGGTTACTTCTGTCTCTGTACCTTCTAGCTTTTCATTGTGTGACTTTGCTCCTTTAACGCTATTTTAAAGGAGTATTTTACAGCAGATAAGCCCATCTACCTCACACCTTCCAACCCTGGCCTCCTGTTCTCCAGGACTCCCTCCACCACTCGTTTTCCTTTCTCTCCTATTTTCCAGTCTCAGTCTCCCAATGTCAAAACTTGTCCAGCAAGAGCCAGCTGGAGCCAGCTGTTCTCCAAGCTTCATCACCTTTTCTCTCTCCCCCTATCTAGCAATGTTGTCTCCAAATTTAATACTTACCGTAGTTATTTTCATTCTCCTGCTAAGTCCCACCCTCTCTCCTGTCCCATCTCATAGCTTTGGTTTTGAAGCATTCAATTCCTACTACAAAAGCAATGCATGTATTAATTACAGCTTAGCCTTAAATATACTGCATCTTCAAAAGGTGAATGAGATTTTTTTCTGAGTTAAAAAATGTACACTGTAAAAGACTGTCAAAACTTCTCAAAAATCTTGGCTAATAATCTTAGTTCATCTTTTGGGAGAAACTAGCTTTTAACTTCCCTGCTGTATGTGTCTGTTTCTATCTTCCTATACACTGTAGATGCTTATATCATGTTCATTGGTGTGCTTACATTGACTCATTGCTATGTGACTTTGTAATTATAGGTGGCATAGATATCACCATCTTCCCACTATAAGACATTTTCTTCAATTGTTAAAACTTTGTTAAATTTTAGCAATTGCAGGTGCCTTCAAGAGACTGTATTTTTTCCTCAGATTATTGTTTCAACAACTTTCTAGAACTATGTGAACACACATATGCACACATACACACACATAAGCTCTAACAAATGTGGAATTTGGAGCAGGGAAGTGAAAATATGTAGGGAACGATCTTTCTATCAGTGATGTATCATTTTCCACACTTTTACTTTTTTTTCTCAAATCCACCAAATAATGTACTTAAATCTTAGTTAACTCAGAGAGTCAACAGAGATTGCTTCAATTATGGCAGATAAATTATTTGGCAATTCCACCCAAACTATGTACCTTGCAATCTAGAGTGTAAGGGTGAAGCAGGGCTTCCCTTCCAATTCTGGCTGCCCAAAACTCAAGAGCTGCCATTCCCTCAAACAGAAGGATTGAGAATATGTCTCTCTTGTGCTGGTAGTACAACACTGTACCTGCCACTTCTGGGCAGTGGGAAGAAAGTAGGAAGTTGTCTACTATAATTTGGAAAAATAGGGATCTGAGTAAGGCAGAAAGGCATGTGAACTGAGAGAAGGGAATGAGGATGGTTATGGAAAACTTGAGGCAAAAAGGTTGGGGGATAAGAAGGACTGGGATCCCTGGTAGCAGACTGAGACAGAGAGGTGAAGAATGCAGGAAGGAGGGTTGCCACTGAAATCAACTCTGAACCTTGATAAGTCATTCTTGCACCATGCACACCTTGGTCTGTGCAGAGCAGACATCAATTACTGAAGGAATACTAAAGAGCAGGATGGAGAGTTCACAACTCAGAAACTGTAGCTCTTTAAGGCTTCCACACATATTTCATATTAAATGATTTGTCTAGTTAGATCTGTTTCCCCTTTCCACCCAGTTCCTGACCCCTAGCCTGCCTGTGCAGCCATTTTTCCCCTCACAGTTCCTCATCCATCATTTTCAGACTGAACTTAACAGAAGAACTAGGGAGGCTACAGCCCCTATTACCACCACCTGATACAAAACATCTACATGACGAGGGAGAAGTTGCATTGCTTTTCTCTCCCCACTTCTCGAAGGGACACCTGGAATCACTGCTTATCCTCATGTTTCTTAAAGCATTTAAAATAGATTTGACAACATCTTTGTATGGTATATGCAGATTACATATACTGAATGGATAGCTATTCAATATTCATGTTTATCTGCTTCTACTGTTGTGTGACTTTAGGTGTCATGTTGTTGCACTCTGAAGTATACTGAAACCCACCTCTGAGTATCGATCCCTGAATTTCCCTGACCTGTGAATTTCAGAACAGCCTAGGATTAAAATGCTTTTTCTCCATCAAGAAGCCCGAGGTCTTTACTCCATAGCTCTCACATCCCAGAGAAGGGTATTCTGAGAAAGAATGCGCAGATTTTAGTCTGAAGTTCTCATCACTGACACTGTCAGGATTACGTCCAAAAGGTGTGGGTTTATTTCAGTTAAGTGGGGCTTTGGTAGCTCAGGAACAGCTCTCCATCCAGCCCCACTCTGAAGAACGGCAGCTCTCCCTTCAGCCCCATGCCACGTGGCAGCTGTCTCCTCCACCGCACAGCTCTGAGTCCTCCCCAGGACACGTCCCCTCCTGGGGAAAAAATAGCGTGAGATTATGTAACAAAAGATAGACTCGTTATGTGCATGCACAAGAGGGCAAAATTAAGGTCATGCAGGCAGTTCCATAATGATTTCTGATTGCCTAATTTCTCCTCAGCACCTATCCTGCTCCCCATCGAAAGGCCCTATTCCCCCTCTCAGCCTCCACTATTCTGTTTCCTCAGCTTCCTTTCTTACCCATCCCTGCCCACCTACAGAATCACGTTTCTGTCTCTCTGTTTTTGTCTCTTGCCCCTGTTTTGATACTTTCTGTACATATGGCTCTCACTCTCCGCTCCTATTTCTCGCTGCTGCTTGAACAAACAGTTCATTGCCTAAGGCTGCTGCCTCCTGACAAATACAACTCCCCCTCTCCACCCCATCCTTGTGTCTGACTCTACTTTCTCTCAAATTCTAACACAAAATACTTTCAGATGTACAGAAGGCTTTCTGATTTAATTTCCTCTCCAGACACAGAGGGGAATTATTTGAAAAATCCTGATTAGACATGATCTGAATCAACTGAGGCAGCATAATGTACACATAGCACTAATAATACTGAACATTTATACAGCATCTTTAGTCATGAAAGTGCTTTACAAACACTAAGGGAGTGATTTTTCAGAGGTCCTGTGCACTCGTTGCTCAGTGACTGTAGCTTTTTCTTGCGATGCTTAACACTTCTGAAAATGAGAACCCATCTAATTAGTCTTTTAATATTGCCAAAAAAAATATCTCTAGCTATCATTTTATATATGGAAAAGCAGAACTATAAAGAGCACCATATGTATCAAGCCAGGGTGCAGGACTGCCTTTTTATTTTATGTTTGGGCAGCAAGGCCCTGGGGGTGTATATAGAAAAGGGCTCAGCTCTCAATCTGATACATTAGGTGTCTAAGTCCATAAAGTTTCTTCAAATCTAAGTTTCTGGGGATGTTGTTACCTAGATTTCTTTCACTTCCATTTTTACAGCAAAGTCATAACTGGTTGTTTATTTTGAGCCTTACACAGAGGAGAACTAAGACAAATATGAAACCCACTGTCTGCTTTTAGTCAATAATTCAATGGTTAGAGTGCTCATCTGGATTGTGAAAGATCTTGCTTATTTGAGTTTGACCCCTGAGGTTCGACACCTAGCAGGCAGTATAAGGAAAGTATTAATATAACCATTTAGCTTCACAAGTAAAGAAGCCAATTACAAAGAGGGAGCTAAACCTGCATCTTTTAACATCTTACAAGAACTCTCCTAACTGGGTTAGATTTTCTTGTATGTTGTTTTACATGAAAGAAGAGTGTTCTGGCTTACTTTCCTTATATCAGGAGATGTTTCACACACTACTTTACAGATGGAGGCTCCCTTTTCCATTTGCAGTCTAGTATTCCTACAGAATATTGCAATGCCCCAAGTTCTCATTATTTCCCTCTGACTGGCATCAGCAGTGCTCACCTTATTTCATTGGTTTTCTGTATTCCCCTTTTAAATGCTGAGCTCTTTCTATACATTGTGGAGAACCTGCAGAGCCGTCCCATTTTAGGCATTCATCCTTGTAATGCTTACATCCCTCATGGATTTAGCCCTTGACGTCTAAGCAACACTGTAAACAGCAAATATCAGTGACTCAAAGGTCCTAGCTCCAAAAGCCACTTAAATGGAGTTACGTAGCCACTTAACTCCAAAGTTCACTTAAGAGTTGGTGCAGTTCAGTCCATATAATCTAAGTTTCATTTATCCAACATCCATTTTCTGGAAAAGGGCCATACTCCAGTATTTCAGAGGAAAGGGTTTTCAGATAGGTGAATCAGGGTTTTATAAAGATTGCTAACTGCTGATAAAACATTTCAATCTGACCCTATCCTGTTGATATAGGCGGCCCTGAGGTAGCTAACAGCCATTTTATAATTGCAGGTCTTGACTGTGAAGATTTGGAAGTCCTCTGTCAGGAAACCTTTAGTGAAGTTATCTAAATCTGTAGAGTTCACATTATCAATTTTGTACATCAAAACATTGAGAAGATGCATGGAGAACTTCCCATGGATGCTCTACTGTGGAAGCCTCTGCTCTAGTAGGTCATATATTGCACACCCTTCTGCATGTGTCACCAGTCATTTCACTAAGACTAAATATTTTCTGTCCTTTTAGTCCATAGATAGCTAAAACCAAATGTGTATTGAGTGATTATTTGAGATACCAAAATTGTTAATGCTCTTCTAAAAAAAAAGAGATGGAAAGATTGTCAGTGGGTCACACTTAACCTCAGTGATTTTAAAAAAAATTAAAAATACCTTACTTTTGGGTGAGGAGCTCTTTTGGTACAGATATTTGTCAAAGAAAATAGCCCTTCTGGTTTTCCAGGTCACATTTCCTCTAACATTTTCAAGTGAACAATTGTGGTTTCTGACATTTTGAGACCAACGTAAAGACTCATGTAGCATGAACATGTAGTGGTGCAGTGCATTCTTATCGGAAATGTTAGAAATAGTGTCTCCTTGACCCTATCCTTTAAGTGTGCCTTCCTGGCTTTGTGATTCAGCCCAACGGTCCTGCCTTTTTTCCTAAGGTACATCAGGTTGAACTTGATCTATAGAACTGGTTTGGTATCTCTTAGGAACTTTGAATTCTTTCCTTGCTACAAGTCTTTATAAGGGTATTCAGCAGCTTAAAAAAAAAGGGTCTTTCCTTTTTTTCCCCCACTGTCTCATAGCTAATTACTTTGTTTTTCAGACTTGCAAGAGATCCTACACAACAGCAACTTCCTTTGCAATCCCAGTAACTCCTGCTCAGAGAAGCAGATCTCACTGGTGGGGCTGAAGAACCTTATAAGAAAGGAAGTATCATAAAGCTCAAGTTCAAAGCTCTGCTGGACAGCTTGTCACAGGAAGGACAGAATACTGCCAGTTTTCAGAAATGAGCCCAGACTACAAAGAGACTATGCAGTGCAGGGGTTCTTTATTTTGCTGTATGGTGCCAGGAGTCCTGTGAAAAAATTTGAAAAAGAAGGCGAAGCTGAGACAGTGCATATGCATATTTGAAGGTTGCTCATTCTTTTATTGAATTTGGTCAAAAATTAACATCTTTGCATTGTTCTTTCTTATGTAGTGCTGTGTGTTTATGTGTGTGCATGCATATGCATGGATATACATACACATATATATAAACATATTTAAGAACAATTTTGAAGTTCTTCATATATAAATTGCCATCCTTTGAAGATCTTATGGGAAACTCACTCTTGGCAAATCCTTGGAAGAAGGACTAATTTTTTTTTTCATATCTAGCTTAAAATTATTTTACAAGTACAAATAGAGCTAACACCAGAACTCAATCTAGTCTAAATTCACCATTCCTAGAATGAGCAACCTACCTATACCAGCATCTAAATAAATGATCTAACACTGAACTGTACTCATGAAAATTTTCAGAATGAATATATGGTACTCATACTGTAAATATAGTTTGCTTTATGTTCATGACAGTTTTATGGCTCCCTGTCTTATCTGAAATTACCTCACCTCAGATTCATTGTGAAGCTGTTTTACTGTAACATCATGGCAATTTTCACCAACCATTTCAG
Source organism: Balaeniceps rex (assembly GCA_013401315.1). NCBI lineage: Eukaryota > Metazoa > Chordata > Aves > Pelecaniformes > Balaenicipitidae > Balaeniceps > Balaeniceps rex. Next base: position 9,369 of record VYZW01013199.1, read on the forward strand.
TTTATCAAGATACTTTTAAATCTCCAGGAAGTTGATTAAAACCCCATCATCCTTTTGCTTTCTGGAATTAGACTGCACTTGCATCCCAACAATTTCCATGAGCAAAATATCCTTTTCAACGTAACAAAGCTTTGAGTTAAAATAGGCACAAAATTACATTCTCCAGAATAACTGTTTCAAGTTTCATAAGTTCGGGTCCATAGCTTGTAATACCTTGTTCTGGTTATAGTAAGTGCTGTGGCCTTTAATAGAAAGCATGACTGATAAAGAAATGAATTCTGAGATTATGGTGCAAAACAAACAGTGTGGTACAAGATCTCAGGTTAAGAAACTTAATGATGGTATTGATGATTTCGGCTGAAGCAGAGGTTTATGTTTGTAAAACACTAGGATAAGCTGATTTGCCGACTTCGAAAGATTTTTCTCGTGTCCTTTCTTCTCCTTACCAATTCACTGAAGTATGTACAGAGGACATTGGGCAAAAGTTGTGTGTGTGTGTGTGTGTATAAAGTACACATATGTATGTACATATATGCACCTATGTATATGTGTGTATATATGCATGTGTATGTAAACACATGTATACTCTGTGGACTTTAAATGATATAGAAATTTCTAAATTAACAAGTAGTCTCATATGTTATATATAGTCTCTAATATATTATATATAATGT
>VYZW01013210.1:0-12769 GCA_013401315.1 Balaeniceps rex
CATCCCGTGGGACCGTAAGCAGCTTACTGGGCTCAGCGCCCTGCGGGGACATGGGGACGTCCCCGCCGCCCTGGGGAGCACTGGGCTCTGCGGCGCCCCCCCCCCGGGTCCCCGTCACCCTGGGGGTGTCCCCCCCACAGTGACCCCCGCACCCCTCTGCCCGCAGGCGCCGGAGCCGGTGCTGCAGCCATGCTGCCCCTCGCCCCTCCGGCCGCCGGCCGGCCCTGAGCGCACCTCGGAGCGGGAGACGCAGACGGCAGAGCTGTCCCTGACGGTGGTGGCGGCCGTGCAGGCGGTGGAGAGGAAGGTGGACTCCCACTCCACCCGCCTGCTCGACCTGGAGGGTCGGACGGGGATGGCGGAGAAGAAGCTCATCGACTGCGAGAAGACGGCGGCGGAGCTGGGGAACCAGCTGGAGAGCAAGTGTGCGGCGCTGGGCACCCTCATCCAGGAGTACGGGCTGCTCCAGCGGCGCCTGGAGAACATGGAGAACCTGCTGAAGAACAGGAACTTCTGGATCCTGCGGCTGCCCCCGGGCAGGAAGGGGGAAGTCCCCAAGGTAACGGTGTTCTGGGGTGCGGGAGCCCAGGTCTGTACCCGAAACGCTCCCAAAATGCTCATGGAGGGCAGGAGAATGGGGGAGACCCAGTGGGTGAGCAGGGACAGCCCTGGCGCAGGCGAGTCGCTCGCCGTCAGGACCTGGAGAGAGCAGAGCTGCCCCTCGCAGCTTCCCGGTGTCTCCCCTGCTGGCACCTGCCGCGGTGGGAGATGGACCCGAGGGGAACGTCCCCCCATACTCAGTCTGGAGGTTTCAGTTCTGCTTCACCACGCTGTGCAGCCTGGGAGCGATTGACTCTTTTTTGTTTGTTTTTTTTAAACCACCGTTTGAGAGAAACCCTGCCGATTTGGTGGTTCTTCTTTTTTAACCACCATTTCTTCTACCACCTTGGTGCTGCGATGGAGGTCTCCCGGGCTGGGGAAGGAGCAAGCGGGAGCTGCTGCTGCTGCTGCGGGGAAGGGGGAACCTCTGGGATGCGGGGGAAGGCGGAGGAGCTCCCTGCGCTCCCAGTTGGGCTTAGCCAAGCATCAGAAAGAACCCACCATCAACATTAAGTTCCTACTTCCATTTCACGACCCTCTCGCTAAAAGAAAATTTGCAGATGGGACCGTGGGAGACATGGCAAAGTGAATCTCGCTGCTTCACCGGAGAGAGCGGAGGGGGTCTGGCGGTGGGGGGGTTCACACCCTGACACCCCATTAGCGCTGTCGGGTAGCAGAAGCCGAACACAGCCTGGCTTGCGCATCCTGAATTTATCCTTCAAAATTATTACTCGGCAAACAGGCTTGAAAGCTGCAGTCTGCTCCTGGCCAGTCTGCGCACAATAACTCACGATGACTGGGAGCCCTTCAGGCCCGGCTAGAGTTTTCCCTCAAGTTCTGGGGTAATTGAATCTGGGGTTTTACGTCAGCTCATCAATAGAGATGAGGTCCAGCCCTAGTGCCTGATTTTTATCGCCTTTACTTTTTCTCCAGGCGGGTGCAAGCCCCATCTCCTCTGCAGAGTCGTCCCTGCTGGTGCGGGGACCGAGAGGAGGAGGTCGGTGTCGTTTGGGGAAATCATGCTCTGGGTTCATCACCAGGTTCCGGCCATTTGGCTGAGACCTTTAATCTCGTAGAAATATGTGTCCAGGAGTTGTTCTAAATATAAGAACCCACTCGTTGATGGCCTTGAAGTAGCTGAAGCCAAGCTGTGTCTGAGCAGGAGCGAGCTGCCACTGCCGGCGGCGGGAGATAACGTGTTGGGCTCCTGGGGAGCGAGGCGGCTGCTTGAACCCGTGCTGCTTGTGGTTGCAGGTGCCGGTGACGTTTGACGACGTGTCCGTCTATTTCAACAACAAGGAATGGGAGAAGCTGGAGGAGTGGCAGAAGGAGCTGTACAAGAACGTGATGAAGGGGAACTATGAGTCGCTGATCTCCCTGGGTAAATACGGGGTGTCCTCGCCCTGGTGAAAGGCAGGTTCTCTGGGGCTCCTGGCTGCCCGCAGGCTTGGGCATCTTCCCAGTCCTCCTCAGAGATCTACTTGGATCTCCTTGAGACCCAAATGTCCCATTTTAAATGGAGACTTAAAAACAGAGGAGGGTGTTTCTAGTCTGGGTAAGGGCATCCCTCCGGCAGCGGCCGAGTTTGTTCCCGGCTCGGGGTGCGGTGCTGTCCTGGCTGGGTGGGGGCCACCCGTGGGCAGGTGGGCTGGAGACCTCCTGAGGCTCCTTCCAGACAGAGTTACTCCGTGAAAAACCGGCACCTTCCCCGTGGCTGTTAGAAGGGCTTCCCTTCGTCTTCTGGGTCAGCAGCGGGTACCAGCCCACGCACACCTTTAGAGGAAACTTTTGCAGAGTGAAAAGTTGTCTGATGCGGTCTTAGCTATGCTCCTTTGGGGAATTTCCTACTGAAGCTGCAGGAGAAATTCTGGCTCTGCTGGGGCCAGAGGTGAAACGCTTTTGGCTTCAGGAGAGCCAGGAATTTGCCTGAGAAATTCTAAAACCCTGCCAGAAAAACGCACGGGTTGCATTTCTTCTCGAAGGTAGTTCCTCTGTGTGTGGCACCTCAGCTCCTGCCTTCATGAATCTCTTCTGCCCGTCCGGGAGCCTGGCCTGCCTGCAGCACCAGGCTTTTCTGCTTGCAGACCCTTTGGTGGATGTTCCTGAGTGTCCTCACGTGTCCCCCCCGGGCACTGGGGAGAGGTGGAAGCCGATATTAGGATTCCCTGTGCAGTAATCCCTCCCTCCATCCCTCTGTCTCTCAACAGACTATGCAATTTCCAAACCCGGTGTTTTGTCTCAGATCGAGCAAGGAGAGGAATCGCGGGTCAGGAATGAGCAGGACTTGGAGGAGAGCGAGATCATTACTGATGCCAGCGCAGGTGAGACGGCAGCTTAGCGCGAGGGGAGCCGTAGGTTGCGTTCAGAGGAGCTGCTCACCCCGAGGCTAAAGCAAGCGTTGCTGAGAGCTGTGCCCGAGGAGGTTTATCAGGAGGAGCCTTGCATACGAGCGGGAAAGGTTTGGCTGGTGAGAGATTTGAAGTCCAGGTACAGCTCAACATATAAACCAGGGCAAGCGGAGCCCGGAGAGTTGGGCACTAGGAGCCGTCAGCAAGGGAAACATCTGCAACCAGACCAGGTCCTCGGGGAGCCGGCGTGCCTGGCAAGAAAGGAGAATCGGGTCCCATTGGGAACACCCATCCACCCGAGGGAGCCATAGCCTTCACAAAAAATCCTCTCCGCCCTCTCTGGTTGTATGGATGGTGCCTGGGTTTATCCTTGGAACATCCCCCCGGGGCAGGGAAGCCTGCTCCCAACCTGCGCGCAGGGACCCGGGGTGCTGAGGGGTTTCTCCAAGCGCAGGGCTAGGCTGGGAGCAGGGCACCAGGGACCCCGAGTCCTGGAGCAACTCCCACTCTGAGATTAGGGGGGCTGATAGGGAGATAAGGAGGTGTCCTAGAAGTGATGGTGTCAGCTCCGCTGCTCGTCTCTGGCCCCGGGCTGCGGACGTGGGGTCGCTCCAAACCCCTGCCCGTGCTCTTGGTCACAAGGATCTTGAAGTTAAATTGTGGCCAATGGGAAGAAAAAAATCATCTGCTGCCCACAGGGAGCTGCCGGCCCAGCGCTATGGCCGGGGAATGTGGGGTGGCAGAGGGGTGCTGAGCTGCAGGCACTGAGCCCCCAAGCTGGGCAGAGGGAGGCCCCTGTGCTTGTGGAGGATCCCAGGCGATGGGCAGGAGCATGGCAGGGATGGTTGAAGGGCAGGGGCTGAAGGGAGAGCAGAAGTGGCCAAGCAAACAAAACCCCTCTGCAGGATCAGCAGCCAGAGCTGGCCCATGGGGAGCCGGCAGGGATTGTTGCGAGCGGTTTCTTCGTCCTGGCTCCCGGGAATGACAGTGGGCGGGAATCTCTCTTTGCTGCAGCTGGTATAAGGGTTGTGATCAAAACGGAGGAGCTCCTTCCTGAGGACAGCCCTGAAAACCCCGAGCTGCACGGAATGTCGGGGCAGTCGGAGGGGAGCTTCCAGAGTCCGGACGAGGAGGCAGCCTGTGAGAGCCCCTACGGCTCCGTCTCCCCTCCGAGGGACCTCCCAGGAACCAGCCTGGGTGACTCGTCCGAATACGTAGCTGACTTCAACGAGATCCAGAGAGTCATCGTTCACCACGGGAGCTGCACAGGTGAGATGCTCGGCAAGCGGCTCTGCGGCACGTGGCACGTCGGGGGGCTGGAGGCCCAGGAGGGGCTGTGGTGGGTCAGGCAAAGGTGGGGAAAGGGTTGGACAAAAGAGAAGGGTTAAATCGCCCCAAAACCAGCACCAGAAGTAAAGTTTCTGGCTGCAGCAACCTCCAGAGCAGCCTGCGGTGAGACCTCGGGCCGGGAGGAGGAGGCAGCACACACGTGGTGGACATCAGAGCGTGGTCTCTGAGGGTACCCGACCTGCTCCAGAGCAGAGCAAGCAGTGGCTCAGTCCTCCACGGGTGGGAAAAGCCCTTGTTACACATGGAGACCATGGGAAGCCGTGTCCCAAGCAGCATTTTATGAGAGCCCCAGCGAGCCCCCACTGTCAAAATCCCCCTGTTGCAGAGGGCAGGACGTTGGTTGAGGACTCCTGCCCTGGTGTTAGTCTTGCGGAGGAATGGTGTAAGCTGTTCGGGCACGTACACACCAGACTCTGCTGGAGGAATGTGTGGGGTCCTGCACATCGACCAGCATGGGGGTCGCTCGGGGCAGGTCCGGAGGACGGGGACAAGAGTGGCTGGAGGTCCATGGCTTGTGGGCTGCTGGGAGGGAAGGGTGTGGTGAGGTTAGTGGAGAGATGAGAAGATGGCACTGTGTGCTTCATATGTAGAAGTCCACCAGTTGGGCGGCAGATACAGTCCAGGTCCTACAGACGTGCTTCTGACGGCTTTGCAATGGTGTAACGCAAACCAAGAAAGACAGAGTTGGGCTCCTGAGGTCCTCCTCAACTCTGTCTTGTGGATCCGGTGGTCTCCTCGTGGTTTTCTAAAGGAAACCAGTTAAGGCACCAGTGGGGCTGGAGCTGATCCTCATCCAAGAGCCAGCGCCTCGGCCAATGCGCAGGGCCCCAGCTGGTGGGGCTGAGCAGGAGCTGTGGCAACACTCTGACCGGACTGCAGGTGCCGGCAGCCAGCGCTCGAGCAGTGATAGCCCCTGGGTCCAAACAGGGGAAGCTCCTTGCTGTGAGGAGGTGGGAAGGAGGACCTGGGACTGCGGGTTTTCCCCACTGACCCCTCCGTCAGAGGGAAGAGGGACGCGGCTTTGATACATCCTGTGCCCGTCAGCTGCCTCTTCTTGGGACAGTGTGGCTGCTCTTCCTGGAAAAGTACATAGGCCAGGCTCAAAGTCCAACGCGGGGTGACGTGCGAGGGATCCATCGTGGGCCTTTCCTCGGGGCACACTGGCTGCACGCGTCCCCAGTAGGGCCGGTCTCACCAAACAAAAACACCAGGTCACCGCCGGTGTCTGTGATGCAAGGGGGGAGCCTGACATGCGTCCGTCCATCCCACCGCTGTTTGCCTCTGGGAAGGAGGGGGGTCTCTCCCCACATCCCGTCGCAGTGAGGCTGAAGAAAGGGGACAGTCCCAGGATGGGCACGTTGTCTCAGGAGTGGAGCTGGAGCCCGGCAGCCCGACGCTGTGTTTCCGTCGAGCAGTGCCATGCCGGGTGTGGGGAGCGTTGTTGTAGCCCAGCAAAACGGCAGCAGATGGAGCTGCTCTGAAATCACTCTGCCGCCCGAGCCCTTGCAAAGCGATGGTGCTGTTATCCCCCTGTCTCGTAGCATCACGGAATTGCAAACCCCTTTGGCAGGCAGGTCTCACCGCACCATCCAAAGGAGCCTGTCCAGGAGGCTGTTTGTCCTCCCTGTCGGGGGGTGCGCAGGCTCACCTCGCCACTGCGAGAGGACATGCCCTGTCCCAGGGCACAGGGCTCCGGGCTGGAGCCAGCTCACGTCCGGGCGGTTGGGCAGGGCAAGCAGGTGCAAACAGCTGCAGAAGCCCGTGCAGATGTTTCTGTAGCAGCCCACAGGTGTGTAAAAGTCCACCCCGTCCCACTCGATGACCCTAACACTGTTGTGTTTTTTTCCCCACAGAGGACGGGATCGTGATCAAGACAGAGGAGGAGGAAGAGGACGACCCCGACACTCTGGAGCCGTGTGCCATGTTCTCGGGCAGGACCGAGCCGCCGGCGTTCCCCAGCCACGAGGCCGGGCTGGGCTGCGAGGCACAGTGCAGCTCCAAAACGCAGCCCAGGAGCCTGGCGGCAGCCCGCGTGGGGAAGCCCTCTGCCTGCGAGAGGGACTCCGGGGAGATGAAGCCGGCCATCGCCCAGCAGCGGAACCGGACGAGGGAGAGACCCTACATCTGCCCCGAGTGCGGGAAGAGCTTCATGCTGAAGATCAACTTCATGATCCACCAGCGCAACCACCTCAAGGAAGGGCCCTACGAGTGCCACGACTGCGACCTCAGCTTCCGCAACAAGCAGCAGTTCCTGCTGCACCAGCGCAGCCACACGCGCCGGGGTGTGGGGGTCCCCCGGCGCCCCGAGCACGGCCTCAAGCCCCAGCCGCGGCCCCCGCCCCCGGGGAAGCCCTACAAGTGCTCCGAGTGCGAGAGCAGCTTCAGCCACAAGTCGAGCCTCAGCAAACACCAGATCACCCACGTCGGGGAGCGGCCCTTCACCTGCGGCGAGTGCCGGAGGAGCTTCCGCTTGCAGATCAGCCTCATCATGCACCAGAGGATCCACGCCGGCAAGAGCGAGATGGCCTTCCTCTGCCCCCAGTGCGGGAAGAACTTCACCCGGCCCTCCCACCTCCTGCGGCACCAGCGGACTCACACCGGCGAGCGGCCCTACCAGTGCAGCCAGTGCGAGAAGACCTTCAGCGAGAAGTCCAAGCTCACCAACCATTACCGCATCCACACCCGGGAGCGCCCGCACGCCTGCGCCGTCTGCGGGAAGGGTTTCATTCGCAAGCACCATCTCCTGGAGCACCAGCGCATCCACACGGGCGAGCGGCCCTACCACTGCACCGAGTGCGGCAAGAACTTCACCCAGAAGCATCACCTCCTGGAGCACCAGCGGGCGCACACCGGCGAGCGGCCCTACCCCTGCACCGAGTGCACCAAGTGCTTCCGCTACAAGCAGTCCCTCAAGTACCACCTGAGGACGCACATGGGAGAGTGAGGGGCTGCCGACGGCTTCCTCTCCCTCCCCTCCCTCCCTCCATCCATCCCTCCAGCCCTCCTCCTCCTCCTCCTCTTCCTCCGCTCATCTCTCCCACCCTCCCTCCATCCCTCCCCCCTCCCGGCTCAGGGCATGGACATCAAGGAAGCTTTGTGTGGTAGCGCCGCTGGTCTGGTGGAGACGGCTAGGCTGATTGGAAATAAATTAATTAATTAAAGCAAGCAACGCGCGGCAAAATTAAAAGATTATATATATATAAAATTAACAGAAGCAGCTGATTTAGGGGGAATCCTCACCATCAGAAAAAAGCAAACAAACCAACAACAAAAGAAACCTGTACAGGGTGTTTTGCCGGAGTAGGACTCTTTAACTGCTTTTTAAATCTACTGTTTGGTTTTTTAATAAATGTGGAGGAACTTTTTATTTGATAAGCAAACTTAGGATCGCCAAGATTTTTTTTTTTTTTTTTTTTTTTAAATGCTCTGTAGGCTGATTCTGGCACAGTCACTTTTGTCCAGGAGCTCTGCAGAGGCGCTGCCTCGTCCCAGCTTTCCGGGCTGGACGCGACAGCCGCTCAGCAGCGCATGGCGACAAGGAGCTCCCGGCCAGGGGGAGGTGAGTAATAAATAGATCCAGATGACGAGGAAGTTCTCCGTGTGTGTAGATTGGAAGCGCTGATAGGTGCCTGCCCGGCTCTCGGGGCTGTGATGCACTCATGAATTATACAATAGAATAAAATACTAGTTGCAGTAAAAGAACCTTTTTCTGGTAGGACCCCATCAGCAAGGCTCCTCCAAACACTCATTTCTAGCGCTTAATCCTTCCGCAGCGGCAGACGCCTCTCTGGCAAGCAGCAACCCCAGGCACCCAGCCCTCCCGCCGCTACAAAAGCTGCACCGAAGGCATCGCCGGCCGGCGCGAGACGTGGGAGCTGTTTGTAGGCGTGGGTCTTGCCGCGGGGTGCTGTGGGGTCGCGATGTACCTGTGTGCAAGACCGTGATGTGTTTAACTGCTCTTCTGCTCTCTTTCAAACGCACTGCGGCGAGCGGGCTGCCCCCGCCCTTGCCGGTGGCATCGACCGTGCACTCCCCAGCGGCAGGAGCAACGGGACTCCTGCCCCAGACAGAGGAGCAGGTCCTGGGCTGGCTCCAAGAAAAGCCTCAGCCAGCTCGGGGCTGCCTGCGGGAGACCTCCCGGCTCCCAGGCACCCACTGCCGGGGTCCCTCGCCACGCGGCTGTGGCTGTAGTTGTGGTGGGTGGGACATGGGTCAGTCTCCTTGCTGTTGGTTTGAGCTCCCGTCTCCAGCGGCTCGGTTCTCCACGGTCCCGGCTCGTCCTCGTCGTAGCTCCCGTAGTTGGGCTGCGGCTGGGTGTGAAACACCCGAAGGACCGGGCCGTGGCCGGAGTGGTGACGCCAGCTCCCCGGTGCATGCCGGGCTCCTGGTTGACGGGTGCCGTGGGGAAGGCGGTGTCAGATCTCATGTTGGACAGTGGCATCAATAAACAGAGCGATGATGGGATAAGTTGTCGGGACCTGTTAATGCCTTTACAGAACCAAAGTCCTCACTGCAGGACTTTCCGTGTGTATGAACCCCTCCTAAATTTGTAATTTACAGCCTCTTCCGTGCTAGAAAGCGTGCAGAGCTGCTGAGAGCCGCTGGCTGCTCACCGCCGCGGAGCGAAGCATTTCGGGGCTGCCAGGGCAGGCTTCTGCCAAGATTCCTGCGTTCCCGCTGCCGGGGTGGTGCTTGAAACTCCCTGGGAGCAGTTTGGGGTTTCAGGTTGCGGGGTGCAGTCTGACATGGCTTAAACTTGCTGCAACGGGGCTGGTGTCCCGGGAGGGAGGCGCCGGTGTGGGACAGGAGGGCCTGGCTGCAGCCCCCGGCCTGGCTGGCTGCCCCATGCCCCTCAGCAGCCTCCTGCATCCCCCTCATCAGGACTAAATGCAATTAGGGGGAATAAAGAAATTAAAAGCAGAACTGACTCTGTTTCTCAGCAGCTCATGTTCATCATGCTGGTAGTGCCACCGACCTGGCACTGTTCTTTTTTCTTCCTAAAAATGGATGGATTCAGCTTTTTTTTGACGAAGCAGCCACTTAGGTGCCCGTACGAGCAAAGGGGGCCTGGCTGCCCCTCCACAGTGCTGGGACTTGCCCAGGGAGCCTCGGGGACGGGCAGCCCCCTCCTCGCCTCAGCGCGCCAGGCTGGTGGCACCCATGCTCTGCTCGGTGCTGCTGGGCCCCGCACAGTGACTGCTCTCCTGCTCCTGCTGCTCTGCGTCAGTCGCTGGACGCTGCCAGGATTTAACGATGTCCAGGTGACCTTCAGCGGCTCGAAGTCAACAGCCTGTCTGCAACCACAGCTCCCACACCAGGGGGAAACACACACACAGCCATCGTGGTCCCTGGTGGGCACCAAGCGCCAAGCTCAGGGTGGCAGCGGCACTGAAAAACTGCAGAGGTGGTGGTGCTGCAGGGCACAAATCTGAGGGCGGCACGTGCTGCGAGCAGCCTCACCACCCCTGGAGTTGTCTGCAGGTTATTGGCACCCTCCACTTAATTGCAGGCGGGTTCGTTTGGGGAGTGCTGAATGCTGCGCAGTCCTCAGCTAAATCACTGCTCAACTATGGAGGTTAAAGGCACCGTCCCGCATCGGACCGATCTTCGAGGGGGCACGTCCCCGCAGGTTTGGCCCTGTCACACTCGCCCAGCCCTCCCTGGCCCAGGCTGCTGGGAGAGCTGGACACAGTTGCGTGCAGACGGCAGCAGCCCTGGGGACAGGGGACGAGCAGGACCCACCGCCATCCCCGCCTGGGTGTGAAGTGGGCAGCGTACACCCCTGGCAGCACCCCAGTGCCACCTGCACCGCAGTCCAGAGGCTCTGGCTGAGCGGGGAAAAGCAGGCTGCCACCCCAGGATACTGCAACGACGGTGAACAGGGGGATGAAAGCATCCTGCCGACCCTGCCGCAGCCGCCAGGACAGAGTCAGGGGTCCCGCCGTGGCAGGGAAGCAGGCAGCAGGGTGGCAGGAGCTTTTGGCAGGGCACAGCCCACGGCAGAGCAGTAACCACCGGGGAGGGAGGGTTATTCGACTGCTGCATTGCCAGGGACAGCCCAGCTGCTAGCAGCACATCAGGGATGCACGGTGCCCCCCAAAATGCTGGGATCGCTCCTTGGGCCCCGGCTGGCAGTGTACCGGGGTGGCAGAGGAGCAGAGCCAACGGCTGCACATGGGCGCCTGATTTTGGGCACCCACCGGCCGCAGGGGGCTGAGCCCACCGGCAGCAGCACAGAAGGGATGTGCCCCTGCAGCCTGCAGAGCCACCTGAGGTGGCTCAGGGGGGGCTATGGGGGGGCCCTCCTCTTCCCTAAGCACCGCTGCTGCCCTCCGGGTGTTTTGGGGCTGTGGCGAGAGCAAAGGAGACATTGGGAGAGCCGGCAGCGGCTGTGGGGTGCAGGGATGGAAGCTGGAGCCCCCCTGCCCTGGGGCGGCCGCTTGGTTTGGTGGGATTTCACGCGTGCAGGAAAGGGGCCGGCAGCACACAGCGAGGCAGCCGGCCCCAGGGAAGCGGCTCACGGACCGGATTACATTCGGCTCCCGCATGTCACAGCTGCCGCGCTGACACAATCCCTTAAACTGCATTAACCCCCAAACCCGGCGGGTGGGAAGCAGCTCCTGCAAGCGTGAGGCCTCGGGAAGGATCCTGCTCCGCACCTCCAACCCACCCACGACGACCCAAGCTGGGGCGAAGCTCGCCGGCGCTCCGGGGAAAGTTTCAGGTTATAAATGATTAAATTTATTTAAGCAGCCAGAGCACCGAGGTGGCTGGCAGCACCGTGCTGAAGCGTGCCAGCTTGCAGCCCTGGGCGCCCAGGAGGGCTCTGACTGCTCCAGTGAAATGCAGCGTCCCTTTTTTAAACAATTTATAAAGCAGAGAGCGTGAAAACCCAGCGGCAGGCTCCAGGCTGGGTGTCCCACAGGGTTCAAGGGACCTCCCCGTCCGGGAGCTGCTGGGCGGCGCTGCTGGAGGGCACAGGCTGGCAGCGGGGTCTGGGAGCAGGGACCATCTCCCCACCCCGCTGCACCCCATGGCACGCTCTGGCTCTTGCACCAATGCCCTGGCGCAGGGTGGGATGAACACTCACACTCACGTGCACCAGCCCTCGCTGGGCTGCGGCCGCCGGCACCACCCCTGCTCCCATGGGCTGCCCATGGCCATGTGTGTGTGCAGACATGGGCACACGCACCGCACACGCAGCGGGGCCCTGTGCTCCCCCCTGGCGTTTCCTTGCTTGTTCCTCCCCGGTTTGGACGCACACACACAGACACGCTCACACATGTGTGCTGAGATCCAGGCACACGAACATACGAAGGGAGAGAGAGAGACACCCTCCCGTGTGTGCAAAAGCACGCATGCATACAGACATGTAGTGACATGGATGCACACACATAGACCCATAAATGTACACAGATGTATACACACCCCGCTATACAGACACCGATACACACACAGACGTACACCTACACACCAACAGCCAAATGCATGTATGGAGACACGCACACAGACACAAAAGCATGCACGCACATACATGCATAGACATAGATGTACACACAGACACATAGCCACGCACAAATGTGCACCCACACACAGGCACACATGTACAAAACCATTCGCACTTGCACATGCGTGCACACGCATGTCAGTACACAGACACGCACACACATTCATGCATGCACACAGCAACATGCAGGCTCATACCCGCATACATGCACATGTCGACACACCAGCACACCTGCAGAGATATACACAGACACACAGAGAGGTCCGCATGCACATACACACATATACATACAACATCCACGTGCATACAGATACACGCGTGTGCAACACGTACATACATGCATGCAGACACCAGTGCGAGGGCACACAAGTATGCACATGCACGTATGCACGCACCAGCACGCATGGCCACACATCTGCACATGCGTGCACACATCTGCACAGAGATGCATTGACATACACACACACCAGTGCACATGCATACATTCATCCACATGCACATGCGTGCACGCATGCACACGTACACACATGCATGCAAATACACATACACACACGCCAATGCATACACACTCACGCACACACCAATGCAAAGGCACACATGCATGCACACATCAACACGCGAGCACACTTGCACGCACACACGCCCACGGCTGCACACATGCACACACACATAGACGGACGCATGCACATGCCAACATACGTGCACGCCAGCACTCTTGCATGCATACACACGTGTGTGCACACGCCGGCACACAGGCACACCTACACACACATGCATGTGCCATGCACACACAGACACGCATACACGCATACACACAAACACACGCCCCCGCAGACCCCCCCCGGCCCCGCAGGACCACGGCGCACGCCCCCACGGTCCCGTGTCCCCCCCCAGCCCCACGGTGCTCCGTTGCCCTGCCCGCAGCCCTGCCTGCAAGCCCTGTCTGCAGCCGTCCTGCCCGCAG
>VYZW01013210.1:21184-60954 GCA_013401315.1 Balaeniceps rex
TTCACTGCCCCTCCTCCCACCAAACAGCCCCCTTCTCTGCTGCCCCCTTCTCCCTAGGGAGCCCTGAGACTGCGCCTTCCCCTCCCCAGCTCCCCTGCCCACATGCGGCCGTGGCTCCTGCGCTGTGGGCCATCTTCCCCCTGCCGTGTCCCACCACGTGCCACCATCTTCCCCTGGTTCTGCGCTGGGCATCCACCTCGCTCCCAAACCCTTCCCTGTGCCTGGCCCCAGGACTGGGTGCTTTCACCTCTCCCACAAATTAACGCTGATACCTTTGTGTCCATCCTTCCTGCCTTCCATCCCACGTTAGCTGCATCATCTCAGCTCCTTCTTGCTCCCCATGCGCACCCTCACCCGGTTCCTGTGCACCCCTCCTCTCTTTACTGTTTCACATATGGAAAACGCTGCAGCCTTTGGGCTCTGCCTCTCCTCTCTCCCCATAAACGAGCAGTTGCTCAATCCAATTTGCTGTTACTAGTCTCCAACTCCTTCATCTTGTTATTTCTGCAGTAACCTCTACAGTTTGTCTCTTGTATGGCTCCTGTTTTTCCCTGACCTACTCTCTGGTCCCGATGGCCCTCCTGGTATTTGTCCTTTGTTTGCTGTTTTTATATCACTGTCGTTTCTGTAATCACCTGCTTTCTTTATGATCCTTCCCTCCTTCAGATTCCTGGAATTCCTGTAAACGATCTGCACCAGTCCCCTCCAGTGTTCATTATTCTGTCCTTTGAGTTTGTAGCCCTAGCTTGCGCCCTGACGCATTTTTTTAATTAACCCATGTGATGGAGGAGCCACACTCAAGTAGCTTTCCCCGTATTTAAGGCAATATGGAGTAAGGCTACATATGATACGCATCTCTCTGTATTGAAGCCACTGTGGCCCCTGCCCACGTATGGAACGAGTGCGCGTGGCTCAGCAGTCGGGCAGGAGAGCTTGCCTTGAGGTTCCCTGCCTGCTTGCAGAGCAGTGTGTGTACTTGCACATGTGTCGGGTCAGGGGCTGGTGTTACTCAGTCGGGCTCTGGATGCCTCCAGCCCCTTCACCTACAGAATGATTTAGACTTGTCTGATGGTTATGTGAGCAGAGAAGAGCTTGTTTAGTTAATAAGACAGAATTTGAGAGCTAACTACTTATAAACATGAGTTTGAGTTAGAAGTTTGGTAATTTTTCTGTGCAAAAACAATAATGAAATGAGTGGCTGCCAAAGAGAGGGTTGTGGTCCCGAGAAGGATCATGGGGCTGTGATACAGGTGTTTCTAGAGAATGGTTTGGGAGGTGCTAATGTGATTCCAGGCACCAATACCCTACTGCACATTTAAAGTGGTGTTAGTCCTAAAGTTTTATTGCAAGGTCTGTCACTTTGTTGTATTAGAACCTTCATTTGTGAAGCCACAAGCTCAGGACAGGCTCTAAAGCATCGTTTCAAAAAACGCCTCACAGTTAGTATGTCATGGAGAAAAGCTTGGTAGTTTGGTGCGAGGTGACCAGAAAGGCTTTCGGGAGAATGACTGTATTAAACGACACTCTCCCTGCCTCTGTTTTGGAAGCCTAGCTTCTAATATTATCAGTACTGCGTGTGCTGGTTTAAAAAAAAACCCAAAACCTGAAGCTTAAGTCCCTGTAAGTGTTAGATCTGGGGATATTTGTAAGCGTGGTGATCTTGTGGTGGCATTGTCCATGCACTCAGCAGCACACAGAGCACAAGAGACTCCAGTCTGCAGGATTGCCAAGCTGGAATCCTTTCGCTTGGCCGATGATAAAGGTTTCAGGTTATGATTACCTACATTCAGGCACTCCTATATCGTATTTCTTGCTTCAGTGAGCATTTAAAACAAATACCTAACTTCTGTTACTTTACAGTCAGCCTGAAAACGCTGAGCAAGATCTGGGAAACAAGAATACTAATGGTTTACAAAGAACAGTGTCATCGGAATCTACAGACTCAGGTACGGCTTTCTCAATTAATAAATAACAAGTAAGAAATGAAAAGCATCGCATCTTTACGTGGCTTCCACTGCAAGCGGCTTCCACTGCAAGCAACTTCCAGGGTTTGGATAGAGAAATAATGCTGCCTGCCTGCAATCCCTCATTCTTACACTCTTGAAAGGAGGGAGGTAGGCAAACCATCGCTTGGCAAGCTTCTGCAGTTCATGGTTTGGGTTGTGGGTGTTGTTTTTTTTTTTTTTTTCCTTGCTTTAATTGTCCTGGAGTATGTTAGCAGTCGAGCTAGCATGGAGGAAAAACTGGTTCTGCCCCCACAGGGGGACTCTGACAGAGATGGCTTTTTCCTTTTTTCTTAGGATGGCTGTTAAGACGTGGTTGCTGACCTGTCTTGCTTTGTACTCCAGCGTGATGTTTATCACTACCATTTTCTGATTGCCTTGATGTTCTGCTCTGTACATGGTAGTAGGTCAACACCTTATCATGAGTGTATCAGCCTTTCTTGCAGTAGAGACGGCTGAGGATGAAGGCTGCTAAAGATAGCCCAAGATAGGCTTCGCTGGTGAATTGGATTCCTGCCATTCTCTAGTCTGGGGTGTCTTGCAGATATTGGTTTGTGAGTGTTTATAGTTGCGTGTTGGGGCTGTGGTCTGGAAAATTGGGAGATAGTGTTTCATTCTTCATTGTTAGGATCCATTGCATATCTGCATTTGGCTCTGAATGGGACCGATTTGAGTTTCTGGCCTTTGGAGGGTGATAACTTTGATGAAAGCAAGTCGTCACCATATGGTTTCTCCATTTAAACCCAAACTGTGCTAACCTGCTCTGCACACTTGAATCGAGGCTGTTGAGCAGGGTTTGTCGTGTGGTTTGGGTTTGTTTTGGTTTTTTTTTTTTGTGGCTTTTTGTTAACATGAGCTGATTGTTTACCTGAAACCTTAGTGCTGATACTTGCCCAGAAGTATTTTTTTTTTTTTTCAGATGAGATGTTTTGTAAGTGAAAATGAAATAAGCCATTACCCCATAACTTGTGGAATCAGGGAAGCTTCTGATACTTCAGTGGTCAAGCCCAGTGATGGAAATCAGTGTCTCCATCTGAATTTATGCACCAGTCTGACTGTGCACAGTACTTTCAGCCTTCAAAGGAAGCTTATGAACCGCTAAAATGCGAGTATAGCTCGCAAACCACAGAGTGGGATAGAATAACCAAGCTTGCTAAATCTCCACTTCTTGTCTTTTTTTCTTTTTTTCCTGTCTCCAAAGCAGGCCTTAAGCGCTTACAAAACACGATTAAGGTTTCTGCTATGCCGAGACCACTACCTGTCATGTTAGTCAAACTAATTCTTTGTAGTTGTTTGTTTAGATCACAGTCGCTGAAATAGCAACAAGTCTTGTCATGATGGTATAGAGTGTATTCTGGCAAGCTGTTGGCCTGTCACTAGGGCTTGCGAATACTGCCATAATACAAGAACTCCTTGGGGAATCTGTGTTTAAGTAAGCTTCATATTTGACTGTACTTAAATGCCATGTAGCTGTAATGTTTCGCTTGGTTTGTGCTTACAGAGTGCTTGCTGTTATTTCCAGTACATTAAGAAGGGCCATGCATTAAGAAGGGCCTTTTGACTACTTTTTTTGGAATGGCCCCAAAATTTCTTCCTATGAAGAGGTGTAACTAACAACATGGTTTAAAAAACCCTGAAGGACTAAGTTGTTTATTAAGATTTTTGTGTGCGAGAGAATAAGCCAAGAGTATTCTGTGTGGTAGCACTCTTTTCTATATGACATTCTAGGCAGGGCAAGGGGTGCTTTTTTTAATTACTCCTATTTTTCCCCAAGCACTAACACCTGATTATCTATGGCCAAAACCAACGGTATGGAGTATCTGTAACTGTTATTTACTTCTGCACTGATGTGAGGCTGCAGACGGGACTTTCCATGCTAGTTTTCTGTCTGAGCTCAGGGTCTTTCTGAGGAAAACTGTAGCAGTGTCCAACACTTCGCATTTCCTAGATGCTGCTCAGTAGAAAACATTGTCTCTCCTCTGCAGGTTGTGCTTTGGATTCGCCTGGTCCCGCAACCTCAAACGATATCATGGAGGAAACGTATGTAACCATATGCTAAGCCTGACTTCTGGCATTTCTCTTTGCACCATTAACAAATGTAGGCTAACGAGAGGCTTGCCATGGCTTTTCCTTTGCTGGCACGTGCGCAGTGGGCTCTTCTCTCTTAAACTTGTAGAAGTGTGCGCTGTAGTGCTCTGCAGCTTGAGGTGCTAGGCTTTCTGTCTCGTCCGTGTCCCAGAGTACTTAACAAGTCTTGGGTCCGAGTTAGTGTGTTGTACTGCATTGGCACCTTACCGGGAGTCTGAGGCTGCACCAAATTGCATGTAAATTGCAGTTTTCACTCAACACTTAAATTACAATTTATGCTTGATATGCCTTAACTGATACCAAGCAGTTGCTCTTAGCTTTGAATTTGCCACTCTTATTAGATTATTTTTCTTTTCCTAATCTTCTACCCCAGGGATGGGGGACAGATGCCCTTGGTCTCTGATTTACTGAGCTCTTCTTCCTTTAACCTAGCTTCTTGTCTAAACAATGCTGAAAAGAAATTAAGGAAAGGAGGGAGAGAAGGAGTCCATTAGTGTTTCAAAAACTAGGATGGGATAAGCTGGCTATAAATAGCTTTTGAGAAAGACAAAGTGTCATCAAGAAACATGTTGGCTTCTGCTTAGCATAACACTCCATGACTTAAATACAAGGTTGATTTTTAGTGTACTATCCTTCGGTGCTAACTGTGGGGCATCTCACTTGCTTTTAGGTTTGAGAAAGCAATTCTTGAATCCAGCAGACTGAAGTGAGTGTTACTTCTATTTTAACTTCTCTGTCATTGACTGTTGTAGACTATGGAGTTTTATTGGGGGAGGGGGTGAGTTCTACTCATGTTACTGTCTTTTAAAACAAAATATTGAAATAAATCTTGGTTCTTTTTCATTGCAGCATTCGAATGCCTTTCAGAAGAATACATTCACTGCCAGTAAGTGAGGGTGGTATTGGTCTTGTAGAAATGTTAAAGGATTCAGCGTGTGAAGTGTTTTTAGTTGGATACGTTCCATAACTTGTTACTTTTCTGTCTTCAAGAACAGCTGCTCTGGTACTTAATGAAAACTGTCAAAATTACGGCTTGTAAACTCAAAATCTCATTTAAGTTAGCGTGAGATTTCAGTGATGTGGTTTTGTCACTAATGCAGTTGAAGCATTTTTGGTACCTGTACCGAGACCTCAGCATAAGAGACTCCTGCGCATAGTTTGCACCAATGTGTAGTCAGAGACCTTACAGTCTTTATTAACCCCCATTTTGCTTAAAATGTGGTTGTGCAAAGACTATATCATGGAGCACTGAACTGGCACTTTTGTACGAATGTTGTAGCAAAGCCTCCTGGGATCCAGTCCTGCTCTGAAGAGAAACCATTCCGATTCTCTGGATAGCGATGATTTTCAGCTATTGGAACAAGATGAAAATAAGGAGAATGTAAGTGGTGCTTTCTGTTGCCTGCGATGATACGGTGTAAGAGGCAGTACCAAGGAAGCTGAACTAGCACACCGCTTCAGCAGTGGATGCGGTGGAAAAGGCTTCTTTTACTCTCTGCCAGGCTGTAGTTCAGACATAACAAAGTTTTGCGTAGCTTATCTTAGGGGAACTTGCAGTGAAGTGTGACAGCACTGATTATAGCGACTGCAAACTGATTACAGGTTAATAAAAATTTGGAAGACTTTGTGCTGCTCTACCTTCATGCTACTGAACCTGACTGCTCTTAGGCTGTGGCAAGGGAAAATGTATTCATACTGCTAGCTTTAGATAGCTATGAGGGGTGCCTCCAGAAAGCTGTTTGGATAGATCACCTCATCTCTTTCCACCGCTGGCATGGGGAGCCCTGGTTCCTCACAGCACAAATGTCCTTTTGCCTACTTGGTCTGAAAGGCCTTGCTGCTGGAAATCCCATCGGTAGGACTCTGACAGGTCTCTACAGAAGAGTGGGTGTCAGGAGGCAGCCTTGGCTGCCTTTAAGAATTATTTGTTTTGCAGAGAAGTTGACTGACAAATGAAACAGAAAAGCCTTAAGCCTGTAGGTGATAGCAAGAGGATAAAAGCTTGATTATGTCAAATGAATCACTGTTGTACCATCTTTAATTTGAAAACATTTGCCTTCAGACTATTCCTGTTGGCAGCAGGGAACTTAAATCCAAAAAGTCAGGTAGTTTTTAAAAAAGCTAAAAAGATAAAATGATCCTAGCAACTTACACAGTTTTTGGTAAAATGATCACTTTGCTCCTTTTTAATTCAGGAATCGTTTGAGTTTAAGAAGCCAACCAAACCAGCTTCTCGTAGTTCTGTGCATGTCCATTCCCGTGATGGAAAAGGTGTTTCTGGACCAAGGCAGAATTCATCTCCAGCTCAGATAGTAAGCAATACAGTGTTCTTTGCAACTAATTCTCACCTAATCCTCTGCATACTTACTGTCTGGGAGGAAGAAAAATTGCATCACGTTTCTAAGAGAATGCTGTTAATCACCACTATTCATGTGCCAAATAGAAAAACTTATCTGTCTGCCAGATAAGAAAACTCTCCTCACGTTTGGCTCATGAGATGGTCAGAAGTTTGAAACATGGATTGTTCTGTAGTCTGTGAAAGATTAGTCAATACATAGCTGAGGTTATGCTGCAGTAAGTCAGGGGAGTGGAGTAAGTCAGGAGACATCGACGTGGAATAGAGGAAGCTAGTTTGAAATCGTTTTCACTATCAGTAAAGTAGGTACTTATATTGAGGCAGATTCATTTGGAACGATGAAGCCAACTGTGCAGATGCAACTGAATCTTATGTCCAGAGGTGACACACGGGAAGAAAATACTACCTTATTCATATTCTGTTGCTTAGAAAAAGCAACGGAAAGAACATGCTGGGTCCTTGCACAGAAACAGAGCTGGGGGGACCAAGTCTTGTCTCCACTCCTTGAATCTGGTAGTCCTTCATCCTGCTTAGTACTCTTGATCTTGTGCCTATCAGCTGCAGAGTTTATATTAATTCTTGTTCCTGTTGTCACCACCCATTTCTCTCCTGTGCCCCTTCGCTGGATAGCTTCTTCCAGAGAAGAGGGTTATTGCTTAATGAGGCTAATGAAGCACTCTGCTGTTGTAAGGATCAAATAAAAGTATTTGAACTCAGTTTGGAGTTTGCTCAAGTCAGTCTATTCAAGGTGGTGGAATAACCACCGTGTTTTGTGTAGTGCAGCGAGAGGCATGGCATCATCTCTGTGGTTACAGCATCCTGCAGTAAAGAGAAGGAATGTTGTTAAAACTAACTGTCTTGTCTCAGTTTCCCCCTGGTGAAATACCCACGGGCGAACAGGAAAACTACAGGCCTTCCCTGACTTCCTCTGAAAGTGAAGATGATGATGGATTCCTAGAGCTGCTAGATGAGCAAGATTTGAAGGTATGTGCGAAGGAAATACGATGGTCATTTCAAAATCAGCTCTGTCTAGTGTTAATAGTCTGCCAACAACGTGTGTCTGTGGTGCACGTGTGTTCTAGCAGAAGTCAGTGTGGTAAGTCAAACCACAAAAAGCGAGGTACTGGGGAATCCTAGAAGATGAGTTATCATCATGTTTTCAACTCTTACATATCAGCGTCTCTATCTGATACGTGCTCTTTCCTAGCACAGACAATGGGGTTTACTCGGGGTGTGAACAGCAGTTTAAGAATTGCCGTGTTCCTATTGGCAGATGAGATTTGCATTACTAGAGAGAATTATTTGAACAGTTGGCATTTTTCCTTAGAAAATTGCTGAAAGAGCTAGGGGTGACATTTGTGTTCAAGCCACTTAAATAGAAGGCTGTTTCTAACTGAATTTGAAATGCTTAAAGCTTTGGAGGAACACCATTGTTAATCAGTCAATGAATTGATGTAACTCACCTTCTCCAACGTGTCTCACCTCGGTTCCATTATTTCATTGAGTACTGGACTAGTAATTGAGTTAAAGTCCTAAAACTGCTCTGACAGCTGAATTCAACTGGAATGTTTGCCTGAGCTGTGCAGAAGCTGTAGATATTTACAGTCTCCGCCCACGGTGAAATACATGAGAATGAACTTTCTTTTTTTCTCAGAATGATGAGGAGATGCCATCTGATGTGGCGAGCCTCTGGACTGCACCACTGGTCATGAGGAAAACAGACAATCGGGTGAGTGTTCTGGCAGAGCACAACAGAACAGAGACGGGGACTTTGTTCTGGCAGCCATTTTCACTACTGGGACAAGTGATCACGCTGTCCCTGATCCTGTATCCCTAATAACAACAAAACGAGATGTGGCATAAACCCCCTGCACTATTCTGTTATCTCTAAAGCTTGTTTACCTGGAAGACTTTGTCAGCGCGGAACAATGCTCCTTGTGTGAGCATCTAGGCGTTAACTTTCTTTTTACAAAAACACTTCGTAAATGCAAGAAGATCTTGACTTCCCTTATCGGCTACTTGTTGACATATCTTGAATGCATTTTGCACATTACCTGGAATGCCTGTAGCCCGATCTGCTGATAATAGACTGCGAAGGGAGTTTAGACTCCAGCAAAAAGCCCCTTAATCTGCTGATAGACTGCTAATTGGTATAAAGCACTCTGCTAGCACATCATATTGCTTATGGTGCTCCAGGCTCACCCAGTCCACACAGCAAGAAACAGGTGTTACTGGAAATGTAGGTCCTGAATTCAGATGACCCTACTAACATCCTGCCGTTGCTGAGCAGTGGCAGTGTCTTATATAAGGCAAAATTTGTAATAGTCTGAAAGTCTGAGGCTTGCTTAGTTTCTAACGTAAATCTTTGCTAGACAACTCTTAACTTCTGTCCTTCCTCGTAGGCCAAACGATGCCGGTTGTTTGGCTCTTCATCTCTGCCTAGTGGCGTAGGAAGAACCACCCAGAAAAGGATGGAGAGGTCCCAGGAGGAGAATTCTCCAGGGAAAAGCAAGAAGAGGAAAAGCCTGCCTGGAACACCTTCTGAGGATTCAGCGGTTGGTGGCTTGCCATCCGATGTTGTAGCAGAGAGTTGATTAGGAGGGGATCTAATATAGGTGTCTAGCTTATGAAGGTTAATGAGAGAGCTTTATCAGGCGAATTGCTGATGTAGCAAAACTGCGTTCTCTCTGCATAGTGTAGGGGATTTGGGGAGCTGGTGCAGTCGTTGCATACTCTTGAGCCTGAGTTTTGCCTTAATCCAAAGGGGAAGCTGGGGAGTCGTAGTTCAGGGCTTCAGAGTAAACTCCGAGTTTTCTGTTATGCCCTGGGAAAAAGGGGGTCTCTGCTGTCTGTGCTCGACATTGATCTCTAAGCCTTGTCCTTCCAGAGTTTGAAAATAGTAAGGACGCAATCCTCCACAGCAGAGATTGAAAGCATTTTGGACAACGACCAGAGAGATCTTATCGGTGACTTCTCAAAGGTAATTAAAGTGATTTGTTTTAATGGTCTCTTTTGGTAGAGATGTCTCAAACCAGCCCAAGTAAAGCACTTCCCTTCTTTAACAGTACACATTCAAATTACAAGTAAAGGCTGTCGGTGAGAAGGGTGCTTTCATACCTTAGACGTGAAGCGATTCGTTTGTGGTTATTCAAACAGATCTACGAAATCCCTTCAGTATAGGAGCAAAAAAATAACACTTTGTCCCTCAATTTTAGAATTCTTAGTTTTAACTTTTGAGCTTTGCTGGAGAGATTCTTGTCAGCAAAGCATCTGTGTTACAAAATGAACTGCTGAACAGTGTGCTGTCGCCTATGTGGCTCACGCCTGGAATTTTCTCAGTTAAATGCTGTCTGTTTTCTAGGGTTATTTATTCCACACTGTCGATGGGAAACATCAAGATTTAAAATATATTGACTCAGAAATGGTACGTGTTCCAGGGACAGAGGAAAAATTCTTTACTGGGAGGGAGGGGAAGCCGATACAAAACCATCTCAGAACAACTGAACTCCTGTTTTTTGCAGATTGTGTCTGTTCTGACTGGGAAGTTTGCAAGCTTCATCAAGGAATGCGTGATAATTGATTGTAGATACCCGTATGAGTATGAAGGAGGACACATCAAGGTATGCTGACCCCGTAACAGTGATGTAGATTTGTCTGAAGTTGCAAACTGGGGTCGCTTGGCACCATGTGGGGCTGCTCTTTACTAGCAAGTATCCGAGGCCATGTGGATGTGTTATAGCTGAGACGCCCAAGTGCCCCGCTGGGGTCTGGGCTCCTGTTACACCTATGCGCTGCGTGAATCTCTGGTCACTGAGCTCACACTTGGTTCATAAAGTTACTCCTCCCTCAAAGGAGGGAACGTTCCGCTTTCCTTAAGCAGAGGAGGTGGCCTGTGTGGCAAGCAGGGAGACGGTTCCAGAGGAGGATGTAAGACACTCGGTGTCCAGCATCCTGATATCTAGGGAAGCTAAAATTAGAATATTAAACTTCATTTAAACTACACACTTCAAAGAACAAACAGTTCTGCAAAACACAATTGACCTTGAAGTTTGCTGCTTGAGCAAGCTGGCTGGCCCTCTCAAACACAAGGAGATGGGAAGGGAAATGCAACGAGCCACAACCTACAGCTGTGGAAATGGCCATCTGAAACGGGTCCAGGTCACCCAGAGTCAGCGCTAGGCTATCCGTAATGCTCTGCCTGGCTTTGAAGCTGTGTTCCCAACAGCTAGAGAGGGTTGGCAGAGCTCCTTTAGGAAACTAAGATGAGGAGACAGTTTGCAAGGAAGTGGGATAGGCTTGCTACTGTTCTCCTTCACTCACTGTGTGTGCTCGGGCACGACTCTGCCTTGACAGGGTGCTGTCAACCTCCACATGGAAGAGGATGTGGAAGACTACTTGCTTAAGAAGCCAATCCAGCCATCGGAGAACAAACGAGTGATCATAGTGTTCCACTGCGAGTTTTCTTCAGAGCGGGGTCCTCGAATGTGAGTTATCCCACATACACCTAGATAAGAACTTAACTGCTGTGCTAGTGAGAGCAAAGCTTTCAGGGTGGCACCAGTTACCGTGCTGGCACGCTACTTAGTGGGCAGTTTATCATGAGCAATGTTGGCTGTCACCTCTGGCAGGGACGTGACACAACTCGTGATGCGAATGGCCCTGCTGAAGTCGGGCTGGTGCACTGGAACGCTTAGAGATGGAAAGGGAAAATCAGTTAGCCACGGCTTTGCAGCCAGTGTGGCTTGTCAGCGTGTTCCTGATGGGCAGTGGCCTGCTTCTGTAATCCAAGGAACGGGAAGTTCCGGGTGAGCGCTGTTTTCATGTGTTATTTGTTGAATCCAAGATTTAATGCAGGATTTTTTTCCTGTTACAGGTGCCGGTTTGTGAGAGAGCGGGACAGGCTGGGTAATGAATACCCCAACCTCCACTACCCAGAACTCTATGTCCTGAAGGGGGGTTACAAGGACTTCTTCTTAAGATGCCGTGTAAGTAACGTTCTCTTAAATTCATCTCTTTCACACTCAGAAGAGAAGGAACGATAGATAAAGAAATACCCATGTATTCATAGTTGATCAGACTTCTCTCTGGAGTAGGGTGTATTTTGCTGGGGTGGGTTTTCCTGCTCTGTTTCGCAGCGCGCTCTGGTTCTGAGAGCGGTTAAAATTTGGCTGTGAGGCTCTCTAAGCCTATTCCATACTTCAGAGCTGTCTTGCTGCCGTACCTGAAAGGTGTTTTCCACTTGTCTCAAGCGTAAAATATGAAACTGGTTTCTGGCCTTTTATAACAACTGGGAGTTCAAAATGTCATTTGGAGACGGAATTTAAGACTGCGCCGCCTGCAAGGGCTAGGAGAGAAGAGAGGCTAGGCAGTAATTGCCATACGACAAATGGAGACCTGGAGTCTCATACTATACTAAAATAGCAACATTAAAAACTCAAGCTTTGAGTTTTCAGCCTCTAATTCAGAAAAGGAAACTAAAAATTGCCCAGCAGCTCTCTTGCCAGCGTTGCAAGGATGGTGTTTCTCGTATCACTCGGCTTCTGCTGCTTCAGCATCTCAGCGGCTGTACTCTCTCCCTCCAGGTAGTTCTTCCTGCTGTTCTGGCACAACGAGACTGTGGCCTGACTGCCACTTTAGTCCCTCTCAGGCCCCCGCACTTTAGATTATCTCTTGGATTACCTTCCTGTTCTGTGACTTAGAATCATAGAATCACTAAGGTTGGAAAAGACCTCTAGGATCATCTAGTCCAACCATCAACCCAACACCACCATGCCTACTAAACCATGTCCCAAAGTGCCACNTAGAGGGCGATGAGGTCTCCCCTCAGCCTCCTCTTCTCCAGGCTGAACAACCCCAGGTCCCTCAGCCGCTCCTCACAGCACTTGTGCTCCAGACCCTTCCCCAGCTTCGTTGCCCTTCTCTGGCCACGCTCCAGCACCTCCATGTCCTTCTTGGAGTGAGGGGCCCAAAACTGAACACAGCACTCGATGTGCGGCCTCACCAGTGCCCAGTACAGGGGGACGATCACTGCCCTGGTCCTGCTGGCCACACTATTCCTGATACAAGCCAGGATGCCGTTGGCCTTCTTGGCCACCTGGGCACACTGCTGGCTCATGTTCAGCCGGCTGTCGACCAACACCCCCAGGTCCCTCTCTGCCCAGCAGCTTTCCAGCCACTCATCCCCAAGCCTGCAGCGTTGCATGGGGTTGTTGTGGCCCAAGTGCAGGACCTGGCACTTGGCCTTGTTGAACCTCATACAGTTGGTCACAGCCCATCGATCCAGCCTGGCCAGGTCCCTCTGCAGAGCCTTCCTACCCTCAAGCAGATCAACACTCCCACCCAGTTTGGTGTCGTCTGCAAACTTACTGAGACTTGGTGCATTTTCAGAGAGATGCAAGATATTTGGCCCTTCTGCGGCCAGCTGGGTGGGGCTGTGTGCTGTTTCCCGGGGGGGTGTTGGGTCTCCCAGCATTCGGGCTGCCTTGGGGGATGCAGGTGTTCATGGCAGTAAGTGCTGTCCTGGCTTTTTTGGCTCTCCCTGTGATCTGCTGGCTCCCCTGGGGCGGTGGACGCCCGGGTTTTCTTTCGGGCCCACGGGTATCCTCTCCCGAGGCGGGAGGACCGAGGGCCTCAAGGTGGCAGCAGGGAACAGCCGAAGGCAGCCTGTAATGCTCTGGGTCTGGGCTGTGAGCCGGGGGCTGGCGGGTCCGAGAGACAAGTATTCTTTAAATCTGTGCTATTTCAAGGTGAATACTAGATAGGCTTCCTTTGTGTATTGATGTCTGGCAGAAAATTTGGGGTGAGAGCTCTGTATACAGGACTGAAAGTCCTTCACTTAATAGCTATCATTTCTGAAGTAGCCGTAATCTGAATATCACTTGGCTTTGTTCATGAACGTCTGGTATGAAACTCCTGCTCAGGGTGGGGGCTCTAGTTCTGTTTGTTCTGGCGGTTGTTTTTCAAATGGTTGCTACCAGGCTCTGCTGGTGAGTCTCGAAGGGATCGTCGCTCCTGCGACGCACTGAAGTGAAACCAGCTTCTCTTTCCCCAGAGTTTCTGCGAGCCCCAGAGCTATCGCCCCATGCACCACGAGGACTTTAAAGAAGATTTGAAAAGGTTCCGCACCAAAAGCCGAACCTGGGCCGGTG
Organism: Balaeniceps rex; assembly: GCA_013401315.1. Classification (NCBI taxonomy): domain Eukaryota; kingdom Metazoa; phylum Chordata; class Aves; order Pelecaniformes; family Balaenicipitidae; genus Balaeniceps; species Balaeniceps rex. The sequence continues at coordinate 34,780 of VYZW01013210.1, forward strand.
AGAAGAGCAAAAGGGAACTGTACAGTCGCCTGAAGAAACTCTAAGGGCTGAACTGAACAAGCAAAGACTGCCTGTCGTCGGGGGGGCTGCAGTGGGAGGGAGACGTGCCTGTTCCTTGCTTGGGGTTACCAGGTACCGGCTCTCTCCTCGTCTGTTGTCTTACTGGGAACACTGTGGAACTTGCGGCCGCAGGCTTGAAGCGAGTAACCTGGATGCTGGCTGGGAGCTGACTCTTCCGAATACTCTTGTTACGCTGCGTCGTGGAAATGGCTTCTCGTGTTCTGTGACATCCACGAACCACCCAACAGTCCGCCCCGGGAGGGCTGGGGAGAGGCTGTCGCGTGCAACGTACACGGGGCTTGGCTGGTACGTGGCGTAAGCAGTGAGGGTATCTTAGTGCCTGTTATTTTTTAAATGCTTTATTTTATTTAAATACAGTCAAATGAAGCTAATACCGCTGTGGTCGAGTCATCTGGATTGTACTTAAACCCTGCTTCTGCTAAAGGGCGGCCTGCTGTTGGGGGTGGGGGGTTAATTCTTTGTCTCAGCTGCAGCTTTGATTCTGTGTTTTGGTAGCGTAATGCGTCGTGGTGAAGTAAAATGGGAAACAGTTCATTACAGCTAGAGCTTCCCACCTCGCTGAACTCCTGCGTCCCGCTGTGGGAGGCCTCTCGAAGACAGTCTAAGGGGAAATCACGTTCACCTTGTTTACTTTATCTAGATTGGTTGCTTTTGTAGTAATTTGAATTTAGCTGCTGCTTTAGTTCTAGAGGAGTTGGTATTTCAAAGTAGGGAGAACTTCTGGGAACGGAGGGTGATTCAGCAACAGGCTGTCTCGGGTGATCCCTGCAGTACCGGCTGGCAAAGCTGTTACCAGGTTTCTCAACAGCAGCGATTTACTGCCACTGCTCCTTCCAAGGTTGCGTATTATCATCATGAAACGTGTCCAGAGAAGAGCCCGGCTGTGAGGAATCACGCTGATGATCCTGGGAGGCTGTTCTGAGACTGCTCCTGCTGCCGTGGGTTTGACTTCGGCCACTTCTCCAGCAGCAGAAGCGCCTTCTGCCAGGAAAGGCAGGAAATACAATTAATTCTTGAAGGAAGAGGAGCTTCCTCAGCTGGCGTTGTACCCTGTAGCCAAGCCCTACAAATTGCCCACCTAAAGCAGAACGCGCGGTTCCGCGGCACAACGCTGCCAGTCCTAAAACTGCTTTGCTGCTAATTTCTGGTGTCACACAAGACCCAACTAATGAACCTTACGGTAGCCCAGTGATTTCAGGGTAAGGCCGGCTGCTTGCCTCAGCAAGGCTGTGACGATTGCTGTAGCTCATCTTCCTCGCACACAAACATTCTTGGTGAAACCAGTGCTCCCGAGGCCGGCCGTGCAGCCTGGGACCAGCCACGTGCCCTGGAAGCTCTCGCTTTAGCAGAAATCCATGCTTCACGTGGCTTGGCTTGTTAGTCTTGCATGCTGTTGTATCCGTGTCACAAAAATACCGAAATGGAGGTGCCTTATGTGGAATTTTAACTTGATTTTTTTTAAAAACTGTTTCTTCAAACTTGCTGTTAATCTTCTTGAGAACTGAAAGGATAAAATTTGAACTCTTTCTCATTTAAAAAAAAAATAAATTGGATTTTGCTGGCTTTCCTCAAAACTGAATACCTCGAATGGGAAGATGATGGAATGGTAAATCAGAAATGGCCATTACCAAATCTCCCGCACCTCACCTGGAAGGTCTGAACGCCCGGAGGAAGCCGCTGAGGTGCCTGGGAGAGCGGCGTGGTGGGAGATCGCCTGCCGGTGAGTCAGCGGGGAAGGCCGCCTGCCTGCGACACAGGCAGCAACGTGATCGACCCAAACTACTTTTTGGTGCAGGACCCATTGCGCCGAGCCTAAGCGGTAAATAATCAGTTCAGCGATACGACTGCTGCGCAGGATGTCTCGGTGCAACTTTGCAAACAAATAGCTGCTCCACGTGAAAATTTAATGCGCCAGCCGTGTTCAAAAAAAGCAGATGGAGACCGACGGAGTCGCAATGCTCTTTTCTGAGGTCACTCATCTGGAGCAAAACCATTACAGCAATCCGTGGCTTTACAGTTGCGCTTCCTGCGAATGCCCCTAAATCGGCTCATTAGCCCAAACTTCCTGATGTTCAGGAAACTGAATGTGTTGCGGGCGTCGTGGCTCTCTGTGGCCCAGCAGTGTCGGGGGATGTGAGCCGCAGTGGGGCTCGGAGGGATTAGCTATGCCTGTAACCCTGTAGAGATGGGGATGCGGCCCCTTGCTTTATACCCCACCCATTCTCTGTGTCCGGTGTTTATTAAGAGTCCTGGGGCTGCGAAGGAGAGGGCTGCGAGATGTGTGTTTCTAAACAGGATCTGTACCCTGTCAGCCCGCAACTGTGATAGACTCCTGCGGGCTAAGAGAATAAGGTGCTTAAAATCCAAACTGTTTGTCTAACTCTGCTTGTCTTGCCGTAGCAGGTGTGCTGGTGAACTGCTCGGCACCGCACGCCGCGGCTTGAAAAGAAACCCATGTTGGCGATCGCTGTTTTTTCCTGTCTTGCCTTCTTCGCTCGGTGCTTCCAGGATAACTTTAAATGATGAAAAATAGCGCCCTGCTCTCCTCTAAGCTGCAGGAATGGATCGGTTGGAGGACGGATGGTTTTCCGGCCCGGCTGGCAGAGCTGCGTGATGTTTGTGTGCCTGTAGCTGGCAAAGGCGGCTGGGTGAGACCCACTGACGGCCTCGTGCAGAGGCCCAGGGCCCTGGCGGGGATGGACAGAGCTGGGAAAGCCCAGCTCAGCCCCAGTCCCGCCTGTTCCCAGGCTGATGGGGGCCTGTGTCTGCAGTCACCCCCGTGACTCGGGAAGAGCAGTGTGTTTCCGTCGTACCGTCTACGCTGCGGAGAGCTGCAGATCGCTTTTGGATGAAGATCCTTGTTGGTGCTGGACGCTTCCCCCGTGGAGCACCTGAGGTTTGTTCTGTTAAGGATGTTAACGGCTGCAGCAGAAAGGGTGGGGGTGAAGAGCAGGTGGCCAACAACAGGGTCAGCGTTAAAAGCTTCGCTTAAAATACAGCAGTGTGGCTCCAAATCCACTGGAGGCTACAGCGGAGAACTGGGTGGGGTTTTTTTCCTTGCCTCCATCTGTCATCCTTAAAACTGACCTTGAAAGCAGCTTACGGCTTCATCAGCTTCTACCACGAGCTCCTCAACGCCGCAAAGCTGAGTGTTTTCTTTCATATTGCTTTACCTTTTGTGGCCTAAAAGGACGCTTGCGCTCTCTTTTTATCTGGCAACGTTTGTGGTTAATAGAAGGGCAAGCTGCAAAGGGCCAGCTGCCCTGGATGTACCAGCAGCTCCTTTGGCGGGGGCCCGTGGGGCCTCGGAAGCAGGCGTTGGACATCCCTTCAACGCCGCCTCGCTGCGGCTTTTCAGCTGCTGCCTTATGAAGAGGGGAAAAAGTGTTTTTTAGCTACAACTGTGATACCGGGCAGTTCCCTGGTTTGAAATCCTTTTGCAACTTTTCAAACAAACCTCCTGTCTTTGCCTTTCTACCTTCGCTATTTCCTTTGGCCGGGAGGGCTGTGCGACGGCCCTGCCCTGGCCTCTCGGAGCCTGCTCCTGCATCTCCGCTCCTGCTGCCGAAGGCAGCTTTCCTGGCAGGCGGCTGCGCTCCCTTCCCTGTGCGTGACAGCCCGGCTGCTGTGAAACCCAACCTTGCAATTTTCTGTAGTTATTTGTCAAGTGAAAGTGCCCGCACCTGAGGCTCTGCCAGGCCAGGAGGAATTATCTCAGCTTGTGGCAGGAGCACAGAGTGCGATAACCCTGCCCGGTACCCAGCGTGGTGAAAGGGCAAAGTAGGATGCTCCGGGAGGGCCTGAGTGCTGCTGGCTTGGATTGAGGCAGAGGGGTGCAAATGATCGGCCCAAATGCGCTGACAAACCAGCCTGCTCCTGCTAGTCTGCAAGTGACGATGCTGGGAGTGTTTCAGGGCAGCGGCTGGGGGAGCGCTGTCTCCCCAGAGCTGGGGGGCTTGGTAGGGAGAAGGGACGGGATTTTCACCTCATGAAAATCTTGGCTGTACCTCGGTGCGGGCAATGCTTTCTGAAGGAGATTCGTGCGGCTTTGCTGGGCAGAAGCTGCTTTGTTAAGAAAACCATTGGCTTCTCGTCTTGGCAATGGCTTTTAGTGACAAGCGTGACTAAGATGGGGAGAGCTGATGCATGGGCAGCAGCGCCGCGTAATTTCTGGAAACATTGGTACCGGGATTTGGCTAGGCTGCCATTTGGGTTTCGTTTGAACTGGAGCTGGGCAGCGGCTGCTTCCACAGGGCCATTCCTGGGGCTGCAGCACAACCCAGTGCCCCATAAGCCCTCTCCTGTGTGAGGTGACACTGCTGTGTCATGTCCCACCTGCTTTCCCTTTGGTCCACCATGGCTTCACGGGGACATCCTGCCATTGCCCGGTCCCTTATCAAAAGCCCTGTGGTCCCTGCTTCGCTTCGGGCACAGTTACACCCTGTCACCAGGGCAGGAGTCGGGGAGGGCGAGGGGACAGTCCCGGCTCCCGGCTCTGCACCAGTGCCTCTACTTTGCCATAACGGTGACAAACAGGATGGCTCTGCCCCGGGGAGCGGGGCCCATCGCCTTCCCTTCACCAGGAGCGAGGAGCTGAGGCTGCCAGCCAGGGCGGAAGGTGGAAGGTCCTTGTTAGAGGTCACCAAATCCAGGCAGAGCTGGAAATGAAGCTGATCTCCTGCTGTTGAGCCAAGCTTCAGGCGTGCTGGAGAAAACTCCCCGTGTGGGTGCCAGCCCTTGGCCTGGCAGCGGCTGCAGCGCGGCTGTGTCCCTGTGCCCATGGGGAAGGCGTACGGGAGGCCGGGCTGGCACAGCACTGTGGGACGGGGCAGTGGGCACGGCTGCCACGATGCACCAGCAGTGGGGCTCTCGCTGGCTGCACCCCTGCACCTCCCCACTGCGTCCGGCCACGTACACAGCTCTGCGCCATCGGTGCCGGGAGCCACTGGGTCCCTCCGTGCTTCTTGGGAGCCCACACCAGAGCCAAGGGGCCCAGGTGGCTGCTGCCTTTTAAGGCTGCTCCAGGCTGATGAATCGGCTGCCAACCTGTGCGGCGGCACTCAGCAGGCAGTGGCACACCGGGGGTCCCGGGCACGCGGCGCAGACCGTCTGCTCAGCATTAAGGAATGATGGGTTTTTCCTGGCAGTGCCCTGTTCTCTTCCCCGCTGAGGCTGGGGGTGCACTCGCCGAGCGGCTGCTGTTGCCCCCCACGCAGCTCTCGCTCCCGGCTCTCGGTCGGCAGCCCCAGCTCTGCCCCGTGTCTTATTTTAGATGCACAGAGGTGAGGCCGCGCTCTCCTGGTGCTGCCTGCTCTTGGTCGATGCCATGCACATCCCTCTGTGCCACAGCTAGGAGGGCATGCCCCAGCTCCAGCCCTCCCCATGGGCCGCAGACCCCCAGAATTGGGGAGCAGATGGGTGCTGGACTCAGCCCCGTGGTGCTCACCCAGCACTTCGCTCCGGTGCGGTTTGCTCTCTTTTAATACGTGGAGGTGAGACACGGCCAGCGTCACCCAGAGCCTGGGGGCAGGTGGGAACCCTCTGCCATCACCTGTGCATGAGAGGGGGGATCTGGGGGACCCAGCGGCCGGGTGGGTGCGATGCTCCGGCTGATGGAGGTCCCAGCCGTGGCTCACTCCTGCCTGCAGCTCGCGGCCGTCCCCGGCCACGCGGGACCACGGTGCCCCTGTCCTTCCTCCTGCCATGGGAACAGGCCCTGCAAGTCACACAGAAACAGATTAAAGTGGCTAAAACAAGATCACGTGTCAGAGCTGGATGAGGAACGTGCATTTAGATGAAATCCAGTGCATTCATCTGCCCGGGGAGCTCTATTGAGAGGGCAGGTTTAGGCACCAGCTGGGGCCGTCCAGCTCGGTCCTGGGGGCGGGCAGCAGCCAGGCACCGCGTGCCCCTTGGGGCAGGGATGTCGCCCAGTGCCCGCGGGGCACGGCTGCCCTTCGCCAGGGGCACAAGGGGAGCCCCCAGCCCGAAAGGGCCCAGTCCACCCTCACCATTCGCAGGAGCATCCCTGACCCCTGGCAGCCTCCTCCCACACCGCCCTGGCAGGACCATCCTCACCGGGATGTCACAGAACCGAGAAACCCACCGGTGGGTGGGTTTGCCAAAATGCTTGTGCTCCTGTTGAGTCAGGAGCAAAAAACCCTCCTCCTCCCGCTGCCAAGGCGGCAGCAACGGTCAGGGTTTAATTGTCCCTGAGAAGCTGTGACGCCGTGAGCGTGGGAAGCAAATGACATTGCTGCCATCTGGAAAGGGCCGAGGGGCGGTGGGGGGGGACAGTGGCTGCTCCCCAGGTGCTGCGTCCGCCTCCTCCCCACCCCTCACTCCTCCCTTGCAGCAGCACCTGGGAAATTTATTTTTGCCGCATCGCAGGTGATGCCCAGACTATTCCCGGAAACCACCGGTGCCATCAGACCTGTCACTCGCATCAACCCCGCGCTGCCGGTGCCGGTCCCCGGGCACGGGCTGCCCTCGGCTGCTGCCTGAGGGGCACAGGGCAGCAGAAGGGAGCGGGCAGGGGTTTGCACCACTGGGGTCTTCCTCACCCAAAATGCTCCCCCCGCAGCGGGTGGGCAGGTGGGGAGGAAGGGTGGGTGTGCACGGGGGGAGGCAGCACCGGAGGCACCTCCGTGCCCCATCCAGGCTTTGCGCCTTGGCTTCATCTCCTGCAAGGGGGCCGTGCCCACAAGCGTTTCAAGATGCCACGGAGCCTCGGGCACCTTTGGAGAAGGGATGTCACCGAGACACCCACAGCTCGGCCACTCAGGCCAGCGCGGGTCTGCCTTTGGGGGTTTTATCTGCTTTTGGGGGGCACAGCCCCAGTGGCCGCAGACAGGGTGTGCTGGCCCCCGGGGCGGGGGGGGTTTGCTGCTTTCCACCCGCAGAAGACGCGTCCCTGTTTGTTTCTGTTGGATGAACTCTCCAGCGATGTTTGCTGGGGCTTAAGGCTCAAGCAGGGAGCCATAAAAAGGGAGAATAACATCAAAAGAGGAAAGTGGAAGGAGGCCAAGAGGAACGCAGCCAAGTGCCCTTTCCTTCTTTCTCTTCTGCTCTGTGCGGGAAATCCCCGAGACTGCGGGCTGTGTCGCATCCCTGTGCCCCGCGAGGCATGGGCCCGACCCCACACGGCCCTGCCACCACGGGGCCGCACGAGCAGGAGGGTCCCCGACGGCGGCTCAGGGGTCCCAGGGAGGGCGGGGAACCAGGGGGGAGGCTCAGCCGGAGGAGAGGGGCCCAGGGAAGGAGCTCCTGTCCAGAGCTGGGGCGAAAGCACACTGCAGCTTTCGCTCTGCCTTGGTGGATGGCGTGTGGGTGACTTTTGCCATCACCATTTGGTGCCCCAGTGGGACACGTGTGCTGGCTGAGGAGCCCTGTGGCCGGATCCTGGGTGTCTCCACCAAAGGAATTACACAGGGCGGGGAAGGAGACAGCAGCTACTCTGCGGTGACGAGATTAGCGCCTGCGAACACCACCGCAGCAGTTGCACAAGCCTCTTCAAACCACTGCCAGGTTCCACGTGAAGGTGCAACCCTGGCTCTGCGGTGCTCATCCTCACCACCCCAAAACCGGGTTTCCTGCACTGGGCAGGGGCTTCCCCACATGCCACGGCTCAGCAAACCCCCCACAAGCAAACCCCGGTGCTGGCGGTGGGTCGGGAAGCGTGGCTGGCACCTGGGGGGATGCTGGCAGCAGCCCCACAGGGCGACCCGCACAGCGTCAGGCCTCTGCGCCACCCGACGTGGATCAGCTGCCATGGCTTGGTGCTGCGTGGAGGCTCACCCAGGAGCTGCAGCCCCTTTCTGGGCACCAGCTGCACGTGCCGGGAGACGACCATTCGGCAGCCGGGCTCGAGGGTCTCGCGCCCTGGGAGAGGGCAGCGTTGCAGTGGGAGCGCGGGGTTGGCGGGTGCGCCCTGGGAACAGCCCCGGGGCTGCGCCCTAACGAGGGGTGATCCAGCAGCACTGCGGCAGCGCTGCAATCCTGGCCGTGCGTGACACTGAGCAACGCTGTAATTAGAAGGTGCCAGTGCTGCTGCGTTTTGTCCCTGGTTCAGCCCTGCTTCGCCTCTGCTTCCTCCTCCCCGGGGCAGGGGCCGTCCTGCTGGCACGGTGCAGGGGCAGGACTGGGCCCACGCAGGTCTCCGACTCCAGCCACCACCCGCTGCAGCCCTTCTCACGCAGGTTAAAGAGCAGAGCCACGCTTTGGGAGGCAGCAGTACGATGAAGGGTTCAAACCTAACTCCCATCACCAAGTTCACCAGTTCAGCGTGCAGCGAGCTCTGTGGGGGACCCTGTGCTCATGGGAACCCTCCGGGCATCACCGCGGTCCCAGGAGATGCGGGGTCTGCCCACGCAGAGCAACCGCAAGTGCATTTGGGGCTGCATTTGGGGCTTTCCTGGGTGCAGAGGGCTGGTTTTGGTCCTGGCCCTTAGCCTGTTGCTGCAGGAGGAGGAGCAGTCCCCCAAGCTCCACTCTGGGAACAACTAGTCACATCCCCACCAGTCCCACACATCTGCATCCCCCTCGGCTGCTCCTCTCCCCTCCACCAAATCTGGTTGGAATTGGGTAAGAAGTTTGAACGTTGTTGTGCAAGGCAGATCCACGCACACAGCCACTGCTCAGCCTCGTTGCCCTGGGAAACCTGACCAAAAATCAAGGCAGGCCTCAGAAGGAAGCCCTGCATACGGCCTCAATTCGAACAGAGCTGCAACGCAGGGAGCCCTTCGGCAGCGCATATGCCGCCGACCATCGCCCACCCTGGTGCTTGCTAGTGAGCTTCTGCACCAACCCAGAGATGCTGCCCTTGGGCAGGGTGTGCCCTGCAAAAACCGGAGCGGTGGGCTCGTCAGCAGTGCGGAGGTGTTGTGCTACCGAGCTGCTCTTCCTCCAAAAGGTGGTCCTGGCTCTGTCCATCATCGTGGCTGAGCTGGAAACGGCTGTTCTGAAATGGGTGCCCGTGCCTTGAAATCCACCCTCTCCTGCAGCCTGGAGGACCCCTTGAGCTCTCAAACAATTGCTGAGGATAATGACCTTTTAATGGGAAGCAGTGCAGCCTCTTCAGCTTGTGCAAGCAAGCCTGGCTAGCTGGAGGAACGGGCACATTAGCTCTCACTGTCCCTTTCTTCCCTGGGGTGAAACCTGTCCCTAAAGCACTGAACCACACCAGTTAAATCCCAAAAACGCTCAGAGGGGGTGAGAGACCAAGGCCCTGTGCTGAGTCTCTGTGCATCTGGCACTACGTGACGCGCAGGTCCTGGAGTCCAGAGCTGCCTGTGCTCTCCACGGCACGGATGGGTGGAGGATCTCCCCTCCTCCCTGCCCTTGCCGGCTCTAGCACATTCAGAAATCCCCACTTCCCACCTCCAAGCTCACTCCCAGGCCCACTGCAGACCCCCTCAGCTTTCTGGTTAGCTTTCAGACCATCTCTGAAGACCACTGTGGCCAGACCAAGATATTCTCGATGACAAGCTGCCCATCCTTTCCGAAGGAGGACTCTGGCTGCGCCGTTCCCATGTCTCCAGTTACACAAACATCCACAGCCAGTGGAGGGGCAGTGGCCCATGGTGACTTACCCTGTGCTGCAGGATTATTTTAGGAAACTTGGCGACAGCAGGGAGCTCACATCTAGCTGGCGTCTCCCCTTGCCCTCCCCTGGCTGCACTGCTCTGGCGGCAAGAGCAAGAACACACCACGACGGCCTCACGCAGGGGCTGGGGAGGCATTTGGTGAAATACCGAGGGCATGGCCAGCATCTCCTTCCTTGAGTCTCGCCAGGCTCAGCTCGAGCTGAGTGGGGTATGGCTGTAGAGGCTGGGTGCGGGGAGCCCTTCTCCAGCTTCACCTCCCGCCCTCAGAGGCTCTCTCCTCACCTCCATCTTCTCCCGTCAGAAACCAGTAGGACTTGCTCCTCCCTCGGCTCGGGAAGGAGAGATTACCAGGGTAGAGCCATCATTTACAGCACCACCTGCTTAAATGATTGCCCAAAGTCGCTCTCTGATTAGCAGCAGAAGCATTGCTTGAGATCACAGCTTTGTTGTGCTACGGGCTGTACGTGCGCACACACACGCACGTGCACATGCACTGCGGCTTTGCACAGATGTCTTTTGGATCCTGCTGAGGCTGTTTAATGTATTACTGTTCCCAGCTGCTCACAGCTGACCCTTTAGCTGGCTGCTGCGCTGGTGGGACCATCAGAGTCGTTCACAATCTGGTTTTTGTCAAGAGCCGCGATAGCAGCAAACCTCTGCACCAGAGGCCGTGGGGCTACGGGGTCCTGAAGCCAGTGAGCAGGGGACTGGGGCTCTCCCCCTCACTAACACCCTCCTCCTCACCTGGTCTGACCTCACTCTGCGGCCAGGGCCTGATCCTAGGGGATTTCACCCCAAACTCACATCAGGCAAGATCTGATCTGTCATTTCAACCCACCTTTTGTGCCGTGTCAGCAATCCCTGCTGTGGGGTTCGAAGCGGAGAAGGGACTGACTGCTCTCAGCTCCAGGTCCACCAGTTCCGCGGGGCAGCAGAAGCTGCAACAACAGCCCGGAAAGGGGACAGCAGGAGTGGGGTATTATCTTAAACTGCGGCAGCTGTTTGCAAAACAAACGTGTGTCCGTGGCCTAGGAGACGGTCTCTTGCCTGGATAGCTGACAGTTGAAATAAAGACATTCAGACCGAGGAGACAAAGGCATGATTGTTATTGCCACAGCACGGATGGAGTTCAAAGAGGCAAGTGGCTGTCGCGCACGGAGGCTGTGGTGGAGCCACCGAGTCCTGGAGGACTCGCGCGCTGTTGCACGCTGCTAAACAGCAGCTGGAGCTCCTGGAAAACAATTCCCCAATGCCCCTCTCAACACCGGGAAACTCCTGGCAGCTGGGACCTGATCCTGAGCATGGAGGCCGGCTGGCTGGCAGTGCCTGCACTGGCAGAGAGGACTGGGAAGGAGCAGAGCAACCCTGCAGCTGTGGGGAGAGGCAGGTTTCAGAGGGAGAAGTGCAGGGTTTGGCTCACGGGTGCTGGGATTGGAAGAGAAACAACCAGCAGTGCCTCATAGAGCAACGCTCCGGGAATTTCCGCGTGGGCTTTGCTGGATGCCGGCAGACCTGCTGACCGCGGGCTGTGCCGATGCTCAGGCCCTGTGAGATGTGGAGCAGCCGTACATAAGCTGAAGGCCATATCTGCCATGCTCCCTGTCTTCATCGCTGGCTGTCTGCCAAACTGCCGTGCAAGCTCAAAGCCTCCACGCTGTGCCTGGGATCCCTGCTGGGGAGCGTGGGATGCTCAGGTCTGCCCTTTGATCTATCAAACAGGGAGAGGGTGGGCTGCACGGAGCCCCCAGGCGTATGCAGACCCTCACCCTGCAGAGTGCTCCAGCGCTCAGGCCAAGATGGGCTGTGACCACAAGCTGGCTCCTGAGCAGCTCTGGCACCACACGCCCCAGGTATCGCTGTACAGCAGTCTGGATGCACCATGGTGCTTAGGTGAGTCATCGAGCCTCAGGGTCTTATTCACCTTCTCATCTGTGTTTTATTCACCTTCTCACACACACACCCCACTTTGTTGAGGTTGTGTTCCTTCTGCCTGACAGAGCATCTTTCCACCTGCCCTGCCTCTGCTCCAGCGGGCTGGTGCAGCAGAGCTGAGCGGAGCAGCACGGACCAGGAGCTGCGCTGAGCATGGCTGAATACAGCAGGGAATTTGCAGCAACCTGGACATTTCATATCCATGAAGCAGGCGCTGGACTTGGAGCCAGACGCTCTTGTGCTGCCTCTTTTCTTCCCCAGATGGATGCACGAGTCCTTTTTGTCAGAAGCATGTTTGTGCAGAGTCAAGAGCAGCGAGTCTGGATTTGAGCCTGGGCTCTGACCCAGGACTGCTCGGCTGCAGAGGGAACATTCACAGACACAGGCAGCTGGCGGGCGGCAGGAAACGCTGGCTGCTACACGCATTCACACCCTCCTGCATGCTAGTGGGGATGCAATAAGAAAGCCTGAGAAAAACACAAAGCATTAGGTTAACAGGCTTTAAAGTAGCTTCCTCTCCCATTTCTGCAGCTAAGCATTCACACTCTGCTTTTGGCTAAAACTGAATAGGAGCTTCCGTGCCTTGCTGAATACTTTGATGACAAAATTGGGGTTCAGATGTTTTTTCTTCCTCCTGGAAGTGAGGAGGAGATCCCTGCACAGTAAGCTAGGCTCTCTCTCCTCCCTCACCACAGGACAGCTAGAATAGACTTTTCTTTCTCTAGAATGACGTTGCTATTGACAAAAGTATGTAGATACCCACCCACTCATAAATAACTCAGTTATTTCCAAACAGAGCTGGTCTTTGCCATAATTTCCTGCAGTCCCCTGTGCAATCAGGCTGCCTCTGTGCTGTGGCGAGCATTGTTCTGCTCTCCAGCAGACCAGGCATATCAAGAACTGCCTCTGCAGCAGATCTCCGGGCAGCCAGCTCATCCAGGGCTGGATTTCAGTTGAGTCACGGTATCAGGTTGCTCGAAGCATCCATTACAAGACATTTTAATCAGCCTAGGAGGAGAAGCTGTTCCAGTTGAAAAGAACAAAATACTTCATCTCCTCACGGCTCAGCTGCGTACACAGGGACTTTCAGTATGTAGCACTTGCAGGAGGCCAGGAGATACGGAGATTTACCATATTCTCACCACCATAACCAATGGCCTGGGGCGCTTTCTTGTTTCACCAAACTTCCACTGAGCAGAATTTCAATATTCAAATAACAGCAGCCAAGATTTGTGCAAATGGTACTACTACAACATTTGTACAAATGGCAGTACTCACGATCCTTCATGTTTTTTTACACGCCTGGCTGGACAAACCATGCAGAAGTTAATTTTCGTCAAACCCTGAGCCTTGCTTTCTACAGATGTGGGATGTTCAAGGTGGGGACAGTAGACGCAGGCATGAAAGCCCTGGCCTTTTTAGAAATGTGGGGTTTGGCAGCATCCTGAAGCCCTTCCCGTCCCCGCCTTGTTGTTCCTTTAGCTACCTGCCTCCCCATCGCACTCGGAGCCGTGCCGGCGGTGAGCAGCGACCTGCTGCAGGCACCCGCAGGTCTTCGTTGATGACAGAGAGCAATGTCATCTACTCATTTTCAAGAACGCCTTATGAGGAAACAATAGTAGCAATCCTATCCTGCACATCATTATACATATGTATATACACAAAATAGCAATTTTATGCCGTCTCTTTGTTTAGGAACTTTAAATGCTTTAAAATTAATGGCCTGTAAATATTAGAACCAGACATAATCACTGCAAGACTCAGCTGAAAGAGCTCTATTCTGGAGGCTGCAGAGTTAGCCTCTGCACAACATCAGGATGTCATTTCTGATATTTTATTAAGCTCCCCTCAGCTGTCCTGGCAGGAAAGAAGATGTTTTTTAACAAACATTAGTGTTTAAAAATATGCTGATTGTTTTCAGCTAAGTGTATTTTCAGTAATAAATAAATGGCAACAAAACAGCTAAGCACCCCATCCGTGCGCTTTTTGGTTTTGTGCAGTAGGTCGCTGATACACCAGCCTTCCCTTAACAATAGACTTCCTTTTTTTGAACTGTTCTTTCAGTTTTGGCCTGATTTTCCTCTCTGAACAAGAGGCGGTCTGTCGTCAACTGCTAGAAGAGAGATTATCTCTCCACTCTTCGTGCCTGAGCATTCTGGCTGGGAAGTCCCAAGAGATTACCACAGGATCATTTGGTAATAAATAGCCATATTTGTAATATTTGGTTACAAATCGCATCCTAATACTCTTTAATAACTGGGCATGTTTACCATACAAACACAAAATTTCTCTTTCATCACAATCCCTCCACGATTTCTTCCGACCTATCTTTTAATCTAACCCTATGAGGAACCTTAGAAACAATACTTACAGCAACGTTCTTTCATCATACTGCCAAATGAAGTTGTCGGTTCTCTTCTCCCAGACTAAAGCCTGACTCTGCAGCAGCGCACGGGGAGTTCGGGACACAACCTTGTCAGCAAAGCCATCAGCAGAAGAAAAAAATTATATATTTTGCTTGCAAGTTTCCTCGCTGGGCAGGCACCGTCACTGCAATGAAATGACAGGATTTTGAAGCTGCGGGGACTCAGGTGGTCCCCATTCCCCTGACCTCCCCAGCTCCAGCCCTTCCTCTTGGCTCTGGTGGCCCACAGCCAGCCGGTAACGTACAGCATGGGGACCTGGGTGGTGGTTACTGCCTGAATATGGCCCTACAGGCTTAACCAGAAGACTAGCAGAGTTTGTTTCAGTTTCTAAATAAGTCAGGGAAGTTTCTTTAGCGACCGGCTGGCCAACTTTAAGTATTCCTTTGCTTTCCCAGTGCCTAAATCTCCTATTTCATGATTAAGGTTTAAAACTGGTGAGAAAGAGCAACGCCTACCTGCTTCTGTTCCAGACAGGAAAAAAAAAAAAAAAAAGAGTAATTTCTGCTAAAATATATAAATGCATTTTTGGAGGCAGTGATTCTTTTCTTTAATTAACACAGGGCAGTGCAGCAATAATTACACTTTTTGCCCAGTAAAGAAGGGAAATCAGGTGACTACAGCCCTTCTGTCCACTTTCCCTTTGAGACTACGGCCGTGGTCCCATCACACAGTACCTGGAAGAAGAGCCAGCCCAGCAGCTTTCCAAACAGGCCCTTCTCTTCGGCCGTGCTGTACCCCACCCCACTTCACTACCACGCACGCATTTTTATTTCCTCTCCTGTCTCTGTGCTCTGTGATCTGGAGCAGTCAGCGCTCTCCCTAAGGGTTTCCCCTCCACTGCGGCTGCTGGAGCTCGTGACTCTGCTGGAGGCAGCGGCACAAGTCCAGTATCACCGCTGGGTGGGAGCCCCGGAGATCCCCACATGCACACGGGGACGCACGCACACGTGCCAGGCGGAGCAGACCCCACACTTGTGGAAACGGACGCAGCTCTCCTCTGAGGGCTGCTGGACACGGAGCGGCACGGAGGAGCACCCCGGTGCTGCCGTGAGCTCGGTGGGCGCATCGGGAGGACGAGCGAGGGCGAAGGCAGCAGTGGTGTGAGGCTGCAGGGCTCTGCTTCTTGAGCTCTAGTAGGGACCCACGGAGCGCAGGCTCAGCATACAGTCTGCTTTCCCCATTCCCGCTTTTGCAAGAGACATGCCCCCAATTTTAAAACCTTTGAGCTAGTTCCCCCAGCGTAACAAGCCTCTCTTACAAACCTACATTCATTCATTAATGCTCAGGCTGTTCTTATTCTATCCCCTTTCTAATAACATCGCATTCTCACCAATGCTTATTTGGGATGACTGTGGGAAGATTTTGAAACCAGATACAGGCTTGGCAAAACATTCATTATGGCTGTGGCTCATCTTCTCAACCAAGAAATTGCATATTCCCCCAGTGCTCCAAATCTGCTTCCATTTGCTGAAGCAGCAATTTGACATTTAAGTCGTTTGGCTCTTCTCAGTGGTTTCACATTTTACTTCTCAGGTTTCCTGACGAATTTGTTGCAGACTAATATTTAATCGTGCTCTGGTAGGGTGACAGCTCAAGTTTAGCAAAAATACTGCTAATATTCGGATCTGGAATAATTTAATTCAAAAGCAGATGCTTTCCCAAAGCAATGGATTTATTTAGATACTAATTTTAGGGAAATGCTTGGGCTGGTTACAACCAGCACTACTCCGACAGCATGTAAAGCTCTGTGCAGTGCATTCCTGACAGTTGTGACAAACTGATTATCCCTTATTCTCTCTTCCAAAGGCTCCACGGCCAAGTACAGGAGACAATAGGCATCGGAGCCTGTTCTCAGACAGAAGACAATTAATCCACTGACTTTTAAAACTACTTTGGGGCTGACACTGACAGAAGTTATCCATTAACAAAATATGGGAGGGATGTCCACATGGGACACAACTTCAAACAGAGAGGTCCCTTTCCAAAACTCTCTCTACATACAGCTAAAATTCATACAGCTAAAATTAAAAGGTTCTCTGCTGGCTAAAAGCAAGAACTGTGAAGGTTTCCAAGTGCTCTGTTAGCAGGATCTGAACATTGTCTTTGCTTCATCCACTTTCATTTGGGGTTTATATAAACCACAAGCACGGTCTGCAGTTCACTAGCTAGTATTTTTGCTAAAATCTTTAAACAGCGATTTAGTAATGATATGGGCCTCTAAGAACTGCACACAGCAAAGGCTCCTCTCACCAGGAGAACAACTACAGTAGTTTCTTTCACGGACTGTGGATGTTCCTCTTGGAAGGAACAGCCTGAAGGTCACCCCTCAGGGGTGTGCTAACAACACCTTAAATATGTTGTGACATCCGTCTGGATACTATGTGACCTCAGGGCTTCTCAAAAGCCCCATTGCCTCTACAGTTTCTCCTGTTACTTCCTAAAATTTCAGGTTTAATCAATCCCATGTATCTTCAGCTAGTCTGCTGCTCGCAGATCTGCTTGAGTAACTCCAGAACTTGGGCTATTTGAGGACTAGAGGATTTTATTTTAAGCGGCAACAGTAGCACGTATTTCATTATGATGTGTAATGACCTTTGGGGATTGTTTTTAATTTAGGAAAGAATTCTCGAGTCATTTCAGGCTTTCAAGCCAATATCTTCTTCACTTTCATATGGCATCTTTATGTTCCTAAAGGTTTGCCTGCCGGCATCTGTCACCAACATATCCAACTATACTCTTAAATAAGTTAACTGCGACACAGTTTTCTGATCTTCTGTCTTCATGACTCTCTTGTAATCTTTTTCGCTCCTTCTCTAGGTTTCATTTTTCCCAAGCTCGCTCTATCTGTAAGATTCTCTGCTTATTGGCTGATGCTGGCACTGAAGACTTCTATTTATAGAACTCTTTATCACTTATTCTTTATCAGTTATTTTGTGGCATTTCATGCCCATAATTTTCCCAGCTGCCGCAAACCTTCTTCAGATCAAATCATTTGGGAGTAGTTTAGATGAGGGGGGCTTTGATTCCTTCGGAGTTTGTTTTCTTCCCCTTAAAAGGCAGTCTTTAATACAGATACCACTTCACCGTTAAGTGCTGCTAATAGTGATTCATTCAGCTTATCAAAAACTTGAAAATAGTTGAGTTGGGCTATTTGGTTGCCGGGATCCTTGCCTGGTGAATGCTTCCTGGATTTCCAATTACGTTTGATTCACAGAGGTGTGCCTGAATTTCTCTTAATTTCTGCCTGTCTGCTGCCATGCCATTTTCTGTGATAATTCCTCTTGACTGCAAAAACTAAATGCCAAAACAATACTTAAAATCAGTCCTGAGCAGCCCTCCTTTGCTGGGCCCTAAATGCCCGCCGGCTCCCCGCAAAGCGTGTTTTACCCAGTGACTCGTGAAATGCCGTTGGGGGGCTGCCTCTGAGCCTTCTTGCCGAGTTTAACTTCTGCAATTGTTCAGACTTTCTACAGTCTTCTGTCTTTTCTCTCCCCTCCTTCCTTTTCTGAATTTCACTGTCTGCCAAGATTTTTTTCATCGGATTATCATTATTTTCCATGCTTTGTATGAACGAGCTGTATTTCTATTCCAACCAACTGGAGTGCATTCCCCCGCCCCCCCGCCCCAAAGCCTCTCATTTTTGGAAGATGAATAAGAATTTAAATGGGAATTCTCACCCATAATAATGAGAGCTGCTGTCATTTTCCCCAGCTCTCATGTCTTTTTAAAGCAAGAGCAGAAAGATATGTAGAAAAAAATACTGCAGTTTTTTTGTCCTTTGAGCATAAGCTTTGGATATTGTCTGGATTTTTTTTTTTTTTCCTTCTACTGGCAATGACGAAATTTTGCAATCAGGTCTCCAGGTCTGTTATGGAGCCCCAAGGGAAGAAATAGTCTTCTAGAAACTGTCTTTACTTTGTCTTTTCCAGAAAGCTTGGGTTTAAAAACATTGTAATTAAATTTTTATGTGACAGATTGAGTTTCATCCTTCAGCATTTTCAGGCAACTTTTAATTCTAATGTCATCCACCCTCTGTTTTGTATATAATTCAAGTCTCTGCTACAGCCATGTCATGCAGCGCAGTGATGCACTTTCACTTTTCTCCTTTGGGCCAGTTTCTAGCAGTTACGCCCTCACCCCAGCCAGTACCTTCCTTTTTTCCTATTACAATTCTGGATGTGAGATAATTCCTCGGAGATCACCCCTCTAACCCCGGTCTCAGGGGTTAGCTGATTTTCTCTGGTTCGTATATTCCACTCCGTTTTGGCAGCCAGGGTTTGGGAGCAGATTCAGAAAACCTCTCCAATTGTAAGCTTGAAAAACTCGTCTCAGTGAGGTAACACATTTGACTGTTCTGGAAGGTCCATCTTCCACATCTCCACGTCTACTAAGCTGGGCGGGCTTCGTTAGCTGGTAAAGGCAAATGACTGTGCTGCCCGCTCAGGTGCTGGGCAGCCAGTGCAGTCCAGCATGACTGGCCGGTGCTGGGGGGCTTGCAGGGCAGTGACCATCTCTGGCTTGTCAAAGGACTTCTCATGAGGCTCCCACACGACACTGCAGTGAGCTGGGTGTTACATATATGAAGATCTCTGCCTCCTGCTGTTCTGCATCTGAAAAATTTGTGTTTGGCATAGGGGCTGTACTGCTTCCTCCATTGGCTTAAGCTGCAGGGGGAAGAAGCTTTTGATCAAGAAGGGCTGAGCTCTGTCCTTGCTGCTAATGTGACACTGCCTTTAATCAACACAGAGGACTTGCTTCTAGCCTGAAAAGATGTTTTTCATGTAATTTTCATTTGTGGCCCATATTTAAAGCTAAAGCATATAAATGAAAGCTACACACCCTTTATTTACATGTCTGAACTGATGAGTGTGCAAAATGGGACCAGCAGTGGCTGCACAGCTGCGGATGAGCATCACGCATATGGTCTTTCCATCCCACACGTCCTTCATAGGGTCCATGCAAATGGACTAGCTGCCCAAACTGAAAATAAACAACAGAAAATGCCCTGGGAATTCTTCAGACAGCCAAAGTGCTCTCAGCCATTTTGATGAACCAAGGGGAATTTCACGGGAGTCAGGTTTCTGAAGTGATTGTGTCATTTCAGAAAGGGAACTTGGGCATTACTGTACATAGCACAGTCCTGACTTCTGCCTAGCCTATGAGCAAAAGGAACAACAAGGTCTTAGAGATTTAAAAGATGAAGTATAACGAAAGTATTGGAACACAGCTGAGCGATGTAGGAAACGTATGTAAACGGTATAGTCTTTCCATAGACAATACCCATAGTACTGCCTCTTCCCACCACAGCAAGGAAGTTAGAGAATTCAAGAGTTCACCAAAAGCAGGGAGGGCAGCCATGGAAGAGAGAAGACTACTCGATGAGACACTGAGAGATCGGCCACCTCAGAAGAAAAGGAAAGTCAGAAATTATGTGATGGAACCAGAGAAAATACTGAATGGCCAAGAGAAAGTACAGCAGGAACCTTCCATTTCTTTTTTGATGCAACACAAAACCAAAGGAATTGGAAAGCAGCACATTCCAAACCATTAATTTGCACATGTACCATTACACTGTGTAACTTGTTGCCACAAGAAAGCGTTGCCACCGGCTTATTAGGACTCAGAAAGGGAGTGGACCGTTGGGTCCCAGGAATGCCTACAATCGTCATAATGAGTGGTATGGAAAGTGTGTTGGATCTCCTGTCCAAGAGCTTCAACCAGTCCAGCCATCAGAGCACCGGGTGAGATTCAATGTGAGGAGATCACTCCCATTTTGGCCTGGCAAATTGACCGTGCCTGTTACAGCACACCCGGCACCAGCTACCATCAGAGACAAGGTACTACTCTAAAAAGACGTGAAGTTTGGTTGCCTTTCACAGTCCCCTCATTTTGTCCGAGCAATGACAGCACATCTCTCAAAACAGAGGCATGGCAATCCTCCAGATACCCGTGTCCTTCATCTCCACCACCCTCCGATCTGCTCCTTCCAGCCTCTAGATGAGCGATCCAAACTTCCCCCTCTGCTGCTCTCTGCACCTTATCTTGTACCTGATCATCTGAGGAAGGAAGAGAACGGTAGAATGAAAACAAACTAGGCCCTGACCCCTGAGACACTCTCCTTGTCGGTGAGGGATCTGACTTGCGCAAAACTTCTTGCAGACCTGCAGGGCCTAATGGAGCCGGGCTCTTTCCAGATTGCTTTTCCCCAGGACAGTTGTCTTCTGTCTCATCACACAGCTTTTGTCAGCCCTGGTTACATGCTCCGTCTAGTTCAGGCTGGAAGCCCCTTGGGGCCCAAAGACCTCTCACCCTCTCTTGTCCCCCAAGTGTCCCATGCACCAGAAGCAGGACAGAAATAGCAAATCACCATCAAAGTGATGGGGAGTAATTTGTGAGCTGCATGTTTCGCACAGCAAGGGAGAAAACCTCTGTGGCTTCACCAGTGTCGTGGTTTAGGGATAGCTGCACAGAGTGGAGAACGTGATCAAAATCCCCTCTCTCCCCCACTTGGTAGTTTGAGGAGAATAATTTGATTGAGAGGCAAATCCTTTAATCTCCAGATATAAATCAACAGAATGGCAGAATTGCTTAGGACAGAGCATATCATATAGGGCATGTACTGTATGTCTTTTCCCTTTAAACAAACACGGGCCTGCCAGCTGTTAACCTATTTATAAAAGGTAACTCAAGGCTACACGCAAACTCCTGAGGACATTTCATTCTGTCATTACAGCACAGGCTCAGTTTTTCTGCCTCAGAATAATTGGGCTTGGTTTATGAAGGCCCAGGCTAGAGAAGAGATCAGCTCTGCCAACCTGATGCTAAAAGCCCTCTCCAGGGCAGAGGAGCAGGACTAAGCCCTCTAGAAGGCCAGGCTGCCCCACACTTCCCAGGAAAAGCCTCTGCTTAGATAAAGAATGATGCAAATATCAGCTACTGCATCATGACATCATGACAAGCCTCTGCAGGTTCTCCTCTTCCCGCGTGGGAATGCACACGCTCTGGGTCATGTGCTGTGTGTGGGAAGTGTCCCGCACACTGGGTCACTCACAGTAGGATGTACGATGCAGGAGAGCAGCTAGAACCGTGCTTTTTGCCGGTGTTCCCAGGACTGCGGAGCCCTCAGCAGTGGTACTTGCTCCCCCAGCCTCAGTGCAGCACCGCAGCCACCCTCCTCCTCCTCTGCGGCCCCGCACACCAGGTTACAGCTGATGGACAGATCCCAGATCAGGAGATCACGGGGTGTGCCAGCTGCAAGGCAAATCCCATGACTGGTCAAAGAGACTTGACAGGTCTCTAGGACGGCAGGGATCCCTGGCCAAAATTCCATGCCTTCCATTGTGCTGGAGTCAGCTTTGATGAGGATAACAGCCCTGTCTGGCTGGCGAATATCTGCCAGTGACCCACAATGCTTTTGTTGCCGCCGGAGCAGCGTCCTGCCTCACTCTGACTAGTTAGCTTCTACTTGCATGCCTAATTCATGATAGGGAAGTGGACGTGAAATGAAACTGCGGCATGGGAGTGAAAGTTGCAGGTTAGTTTTGTAAGAGTATTCAAATTCTCCAAGATGCTTACAGGCATTCGCTTTCAAAAGCATTCAGAAACCTAAATTTCCTGAAAATGAGAGTCTGTTGGGTGCTGCTATAAGCGTTGAGGCAATTGTCTGCTCCACTCAAACCCTTTATAGATCTGGTTCCATTTTTTTTCTCTTTATAGAGGGCTCAGGTTCATTACTTACTAACTGCCACTGACGAGCACTCATTTTTGGAAATGACCCCTCCAAAGGCTCTGCTGCATGTCTGAAATGAGTGGGAGATCAGAGGAATGACAGCGAAGCCCTCAGCAACAAGCAGCTATTAAAGCAGCATCCCTGCAGGGCCAGGACAAACCCCAGCAGCCCTGCCTCCCAAGCACTTCTCATGTTGAACGTTCACCTTCGGCTATCATGTCACACGCTTTGAGGAGAGAATGACAAACTCTTGATAAATGGGCAAGAAAGCTGCACAGTTCGTTGCTGTTTCTCTCCAAGACTTTTGCTGCCAATGCCCTGGAATCAGCAGAGCCAAACTCTGCACATCAGCGAGCGCCCTTAATTTGCACTGGCTCCCATCAAAGTGGCGATGAATGAGCATTTGCCAGAAATGAGCTCTCCCTTTCCAGCTCCCTCAGTGCTCAGAAGTGACTCACACGATATGCGTCAGGCCTACACTTAGCCTTAACTGCTGGCCTGCGTTACCTGCCCTGCTGGGCCAATGGGCCTGGCCAGGGGTGACTCGTTAGGGAGATGAGCTGGTCCCCTTCCCTTTCCCCCATCCACTTTCACTGTCTGGCTTGATGAAAGGCAGAGCCATTGCCTACTAACCTTGTCTCCCTCCACCTTCCCCCCCGCAAAAAAAGAATAATCCCCCCTTGCTATTACAAGGACAGACACACCTGTGGCGTCTCATAGATTTTTGTCTACCATATGACAGAGGAGAGTGGTTCATGCTGCCCTCTCTTTCAGGCCAAATGTAGTTGAGAGGACTCAGGGAGTCTGGAAAGGCAGCTGGAAAATCAAGTGGAGAAGTCGGTTATATTCTTTTGAAGGATAAACAAAGATAAATGAGATGCTCTGGATTTTTGCATAGGGGAAGTATGAGGGGAGGCAACAAATGGAGTCTGTCCTAAAGTTGCTCCCATAAAGCAAAGAGCAGACTTCAGATTTTAAACTAAAACAAGGCAGTTTCAAATTAAACAGTGCCCTACAAAAGCTGTGGTGAGCTTGGGTAGAATAATAAAGTAGCCACCAGTTTTTCTGGGCAAGCTAGGCTTGTAAGCAGAGTGACAGCTAAGAGAACATGTCAGTTGGTTGTTCACCTAGGAACAAGCCCAGCTGGGATTTCATCTTGCCCTTACACTGATGATTTCTGAAGAGTTACAGGAATTCACCTGTGCAGAGGATAGAGGTGCAGCTCGTATTATATATTGCCTTTCCTTCCCTCCTTCCTAGTCAGAAATGAGTTATTCTGTCCTTCAGATGTAAGCTGAGCTATGAAAGACTCTCTTCCATCCTTCTCCTTCCAATGCCAATGATAAAAATTCAACTGGCTTCAGCTGAAGCGAGACAGGATCTAAGAAAATCGGGAAGCCCAGCTCTCAGTGTACTGAGAAGCTATGCATAACACGGTAAAAACCCATAACTGCTTAAGATGTGCAAGGAGCATGCCACGTAGTATGAAGAAGCAGCTGTAGACAGGGATGAGGCAACCAGAAGAATCTGTTCTCGGCTAGCAGCGTGCATGGAAGAACAGTGATGGGAGACAGCTGCCCGGACTGCGATGCTACATGCTGTAGAAAGAGATTTACTTCATTTCAGTGGAAGGAAAAAACACAGCTTTCGGGCTGATGGTAGCCCACCTCCCAAGGTTTACAAATTCAGGTTTTGTAAAGTAGGAAACCTCTTGTGCAATGAAATGCAGATGTTTGGATTATGGTGGGCAGTTGCCTGCTGCAACATATAGTTTATAATGGACACACCTATCGCATTAAAGGGCTGTGACCTGCTCTGATTTATGATAGCTAGGTGTGCCTGGCTGGGACTCAGGCGAGTTATCAAAGCTGTCTCTTGGCAGGGTGAAGTCTGGACACTTCTGTCTCCTTAAAACACCAGTAGTTTGCTGCTGTGTGACCACTGTGCTTTGAAGGTTAGAATCACAGAATCATTTGGTTGGAAAAGACCTTTAAGATCATCGAGTCCAACCGTACCTGTCCACTACTAAACCATGTCCCTAAGCGCCTCGTCCGCCCGGCTTTTAAATACCTCCAGGGATGGGGACTCCACCACTGCCCTGGGCAGCCTGTTCCAGTGCTTGACAACCCTCTCCATGAAGACGTTTTCCCCAATATCCAATCTAAACCTCCCCTGGCGCAACTTGAGGCCATTGCCTCTCGTCCTATCACTTGTTACTGGGGAGAAGAGACCGACCCCCACCTCGCTGCACCCTCCTCTCAGGCAGTTGTAGAGGGCGATGAGGTCTCCCCTCAGCCTCCTCTTCTCCAGGCTGAACAACCCCAGGTCCCTCAGCCGCTCCTCACAGCACTTGTGCTCCAGACCCTTCCCCAGCTTCGTTGCCCTTCTCTGGCCACGCTCCAGCACCTCCATGTCCTTCTTGGAGTGAGGGGCCCAAAACTGAACACAAGAGGCTTTGGACTCTTCAGTTTTTCTTTTGGGGAGTACATTCAGGGCTCAGTGAACAACCAGAAGATCTTTTTGAAGGCCAAAGCAGGTCAGCCCAGTGGTCAGACATACTCCCTAACATGGCGCCGATGTAAACCACTATTTTTTGTGGTATTACGATGTCTGCTCCACAGACACAGGAGTTAGTCCTGCATTAGAACCAGGGTCTACCCTATCTTGGAGAGCACCTATTAGAAATGCTCCAGAGGAGACGAGAGGTGGATTTACTAAGGAGAGAGAGGGATCTTTAAGCTTATGATGATCTGAAGCCCAGGGTAGGCTGGGACAGCCCTGAAATTCAAACCGTTGCCCGATCCTCCCAAAGAAAGCTGTAAGGATGCTATTTTATCTTGGAGCTTAAAAATAGCACGTGGTACAAGCAGTTGTTATATATATGCCTTTCATCAGGACACGGGACTTCCCCCCCATCTTCCCCTGAGAAGTTTGGGAGGAGGGAGGTGGGCAGAAGCTGCAACCTGAACTCGACAAGGAAGGGGTGTGCCCCCTTCCATGGCCTGATGCAAAGGGTGTTTCCTCCCTCCAGTGACCAGACATAAGAGACACACCTATTTTTGTTTTAATTTCGTCACCGCACTTCAATTTTCTTATCTAGCAGGCCAACGTGTCACATACTCTAATGAGATTTAGTAGGTCTGTAGCTCCCTCCGGCCACATATACCCCTTGGGCACACGCAGGAACCTTGCTGTCAAGAGACAGGGGATGATCTCCCTTGTCACAGATTAACTGGCATAATAGCTTGTAATGGTTTAAACCATGCAGAATGAGCTGAATATTCCTCCTGCGTGGTCGTTGTCACTGTACCGATACTGGATGGTCTCACCTTTCTCTTGTCTGCACCCTAGGGAGTTTCAGCCATGCGCATCACAACTATGCTTGCTGTAAAAAGCATGTCCTTTCCTCACTTAGCGTCCTGCTACCTACATTTCATCCCTATATCTTGTTCTCCTGTCCTTCTCCTGTCCTCCTGCATGCAAGAAGGGTTGCATTTCTGGACCAGAAGGGCCATGGTGGAATCTCAGCAAAAGCACCAGTGGTACCTGTCATTCAGCCCCCCCGGAGGGGTGGGTGAACTCTCCATCTGCCCCTGGACTCTATGTTTTACAGCAAGCCTCCTTCCAGCTACTTCACCACATTGATGAGTCCTCCTGTCCAACATGGGGCACGCACATGCTCCCAGAAGAGCATCCTCTCCCCCGCCAAACCTAGTCCTTTCCTGCCCCACCTCACCCTCCCCAAGCCACGGTATCTCTATCTGTCAGCTGTCATCCACCCACCAACTTCTCTGTCTCTGTGAACAACCATCTCGGTCCCCAAAGGTGAGACAACAAAGCTTTGCTGCCAGGAGCCAAAATGTGCCGCTTGCCCTTTGTCACTGTGTGTCAGCACTGTACGCACACTAATGCTGGGGTTGCTTCCCCCTGCCTGGGGAGGGGACCTGTTCTTACCACCCCCCAGAGACTGCACCAACTCCAGAGCACTGCCGCAAAGACACCCTCCAACCCCCACCAGCACCCAGGGCCTCCCCAACTGAGCTCAGGTCCCATCAGTGCCTGACAGCCCCCTCTCCCTTCAGACCCACATTCCCTCACCGTATCTCCTTGGGCCCCTCTCTGTCACTTCCAAGTGCCCTGGCCACCATCTCCCCTCACCACTTCCCCCCAGCCGCCATCTCCCCTCACCACTTCCCCTCAGCTGCCTCCCCCCTAGCCACATCCCCTCAGGGCCATCTCCGCTTCCCTTCAGCCACATCCCCTCAGCCCGCTCTCCGCTTCCCCTCAGCCCTGTTCCCTTGGCCCCCTCTCCTCGGCCCCCTCTCTCCTCAGCCATGTCCCCCAAGCTCCTATCCCCTCAGCCCACAGTCCTCCACCCCGCCTCCCCACACCCCTTCCTCTC
>VYZW01013211.1:0-12082 GCA_013401315.1 Balaeniceps rex
TGGTGCTTAGTTGCCGACTGGGGCTAAACCATGACACAACTCTACTTCATATTTCATTTAGCAAGTAAAGGACTATGTCAGAAGATTTTTAGTATGACAGAGCCTAAGTCTAGCAAATGTCAGCAGCCAGTATTCAGCAAGATAACAAGGCTTTTCTGTCCAGCAAAACTTTTGGCCTTATTCATCTTTGTTATAGTTCAGTTGTTTCCCAACAGCATGCAACCTGAATCTACAGCACTAAAAGCATGGCTATAGAGAACTCAAAGTAAAAAAACTTCGTGAAAAAGTTACCTGCAAACCACCTTCATTCAATGCTCTGGCACCATAGGCAATCCTTGTTCCACCCTCCAAAGTAGGCTGTACACTAGGATGGTGTTTCCACCTCTGAAACTCCCTGAATGGATTCAAATAGGGATTTTGATAATCTAAACCAACCTTAAAAAAAAAAAAAAAAAAAAAAGTGCAACATTAATGAAAATAAAGTATGAAATTTCAACAAAAGTTTGAAAGGGAAACAATCATGTATTACCACATCAGCTCTTTAAATCTATTTTATACTAAACGAACCTCAGGATCTTTCTATTTGGAGAAACTACTGCCAAAAATACATTCTATTAACAGCACAAGCTGTAAGACTGTTCTCTGCCCTACCTGAAACCTGAAGCATGGAAAATATTTAATTGCATTGTAACTGCCTTCCATGTGTCTTTGAAATAAAATAGTGAAATTAAATTAAGCATGGTTTAATGGGCAGGATAAGCTAGAAAACTTGTTTTAAATTTGTGTTTCAAAACCTCTTTGCCCTAGAAAAGCTGGAAGAAGAGGTAAACAATTATTTCTAGATAGTTACATCCTTGTGCTCACATATTTTAAACAGTTCTTCACATTGTCTAGCGGAGTCAATTACCATTTCTAATTAGGTGAGCCATTGTAATAAAGCACAGGGGAGCAACGATGAAAGCAGAAAACGGGGGAAAAAAGACTTTGCCAATTGGCTGGATGCCTAGGATTCTTATCTTATGCATTTGAGAATTTGCCCAAAGATATACTCTGTATTTCCCATCTTTAATACACTCTTAAAAGGACTTATGTTGCTGAATTTTCTCTTTTGAGAAAGGGATTATTTCTGGTTCCTGTAAGCTTTATTTGAGACAAATAACAAAATATATCATGAGTCAGCAATAAACAGTACCTTGATTTCTCTGGCAGCTCACTGCTTTTAGAGCACTGCTTGCATCTACTTTCCTTGCTAGATAAAGCTAATGAACAATTTTCAAAACAAGTGCAATGTAATCCTACTACAAGAATCAACTCAGACTGACATAGGTGTAAAGTTCAAAGACAAAAAAGTGCTTGTATGTTCACAGCAAAGTTGATTTCCTCCTGTCTGAACTGGAGATAATATGAACATTACTGATTACCATTCTCTGTAAGAATGAAAGCTCTCTACCCTTCTAGAAACAAATATAATTTGAATGTCTACTGTCCGTACTTCTTAATTCCAATATTGGAAATCTGCACAGGACAAGCATGCATGTCTGCAAAAAGCTACCAAGTTTTTGCAATGTTTCTTACAAAACAGACAAAATTACAGTTTTTACCCCCCCACACACACTCTGGAATCCTTCTGAAATCTAGGAGACCAAAGGGTCACCTCAATCCCATGATGCTAAAAGTCCAGATTGTGTCCCTGAGTCTCACAATGTCTGTGTGTAAAGCACATGCACAGGATAAATAGTGCATGCTTCATTTAGGACCGGAGGTGCTAGAAAAACATTTCCTACCATTGCTCCTTGCATCACTGGCTGGCAGAACGACACAGTCTCTCTAGTGATCTCAATGCTTCTGATAAAGAGGCAGTAAGAAGGAGGAAGCTGCCTGTCCAATTCAGAAAGACAGTTGCTAAAGAGGGCAAGTCAAATGGGGGTGAAGAATGATAAGAACAAACTGAGGAGCTCAGAAATGGAAGGGATGCTGCTTGTGGAACTGCAGAGTGCTTCCACTTTATATGCTTCTCTCAAAAAGTGCATATGCACCCAAGGTTGATACATGAATGAGGAAACTGAACTGTACAAAGTGTATGTGATTTAGATATTTCCTAACTTGCAAAAATTTTGTGAGCACAGTTTGATTAATCATTTGGTTTTGGCTTTACAAAAATTTGTTTGGATTGCAAAAAAAATGTATTTGTAAGTTTTCCATTTCATTCTTAATTAAAGACAATGGATTAAAGACAGATTAATATGACAAATTAACCTTCCCTAATATGAGAATAAATGCACTTAAGATTGAGAAAGTACAAAATTTGGTCTGTTGCTGTTCTTGCGTTTTCATCTTGCCATTAAAACAGAGAAAAGAAATTGCATAAAAATGAAGACCAAACAACAACAAAGCAGCATGAAAAAAACAACTTCACTTACCACAAATCCAAGAGCAACTAAAGGTTCACCCTCATTTAAGTGATAAAGAAAGGATCCTCCGTATGTATGTCTGTCTAAAGGCCAGCCTACAGTATGTTCTACTCTTCCTGGTTTCCATTTCTTTTCATCAATAGTCCATAACTGAAATGAAGATCACAAAAAAATTACTTTCTATTGCAAAGTAATGGCCTTTCAATAATATAATAAGAGATAAACACACAATTAAGTATAAAAGAAAATTAATTTACTGCTATGACCAATGCATAAACTCATACAACAAAATACCAGGTAATAACTACAAATACTTGTTTTGGACTGCCATTTAAGAATTTCCTATACTTCTCTTTCTTGAAATGTTGCGCATCAGAAAACGTGACTGAGATGACAGCATTATACCCAAAATTTTCATTCAACCGCAAGACCCTTTGTATTAGTGACTTTGATAGATACTTCTGCTAAGGAATGCAATGCTTACATTGACTCTTTTCTTTAAAAGCTTTATTTTTTCATATGAATCATTGCAATTTCTTCATAAGTTTTTCAAGGTCAGGCTTAACAATATGTCTGAGTCGATCCAAATATTTGCTGTCAAACAGATTGTCCTCTCTCTGCTCTCTCCTACATATCTCCAGTACTCATCTGACCCATGGTGAACCCACAGAAGCATCTTCACGTTTCCACTAGTGAGTCAATTTTCTGCTCATTTCACAAAACATCTCTTCACCATGGAGTTATGTGCCAGGTGCAGTCTAATGAAAGAGGGCAGTTGAGCACCATTAGATCAGCTCCAGCATGGAGGGCACATGTACATTAATGTTCCAGCTTAGATTAAGGAGCACTTTGTTGAGCTTGACTCCTGATTCCTGCCACCCACTGTGCTTTGGTTCACATCATACAGCAGCCATGGAAGGCATGAACTGGATTCCTTTTACATGAAACTAAACTGTAAGACAGGCTCCAGAAGCCGATCTAAAGGATTCCAGTCACGAAAAGGCACTCCGTCCATGGGACTAGACCAAAGCTAGTCCAAAGTAAAAGTAACTGAAATGTGCATAGAATGGATATCAGCTCATCAGCACCAACTATTTCACTTTACAGATCTACTCCTATTGGACTGTACTATTTGCTAAAGCAGACACAGTCTCATCTGGAAGCAAACGAACTCTACAGCAAAACCCTGCTTTAATGACAACTTAGATATTAGAAATTGTAACTAAGACTAGGTCATACACAGGAACATTTACAGAGTGGTTATTCTCTGCAGAAGTGTAAACTAATTATTTAACAAATATTTTGTAGCTGGAAGCACATCTTTAAAGTAAGAAATAAAGAATATGTTATAGTCAAACTCTGAACATATTCTAAATAATACAGCTCTTTTTCATGAGTGATATTTCCCGAGTATAAAATATTTCAAAAAGGAAACCTGATCCTTATCCCAATTTTATAAGCTCAGTGAAGGGATTTTTTTTGGGGAAAAAAAGGTCATCCAGAAGGTGTTTCAGAGACATGAGTCATCATCTGGAACAGTCTTTTTCTCTCTCTCTCCCCCCCTCTAATGAATATACAGAAAATCCATAGAAAGCCTTTCCTCCCCTCCTCAGGTACTAAACCCCCTTAAAATTAGGCAGCACGAATCCTCTCTCATTTAGTAAAAGTACTGAAAACAGATTTCACAAATGAATGTAATTTGAAATCAAATTAAGACACTAACAGAGTGGATTCACAGGTACCTTTAGTTATAACACAGATAAAAGCAGCAGCTGAAACAAAACCATCACGACATTCAGGGAGCATCTTCTCTGATCAGCTTCAGAATAGCAAAGATTCTGAAGTCTGAAAGTGTAACTCAAAATCTATTAAGTCTAATGTCTTACATAAATTAGCTTGAAAGCAAATAGAAACTACCTTATAGCTTCACAGTATTTTTCTTAATTGTTAAAATTATGCAGGTGATACCTCTTTAAGTCCAATGCCATAGCTCTGGGGTTGACATTTCTCCCTTAGATTGTATTTTTTGTACAGCTGTTTGGCTAGATGTCCATGACAACCTTCAGCAAAGACTGTGACTTTGGCATGGAGTTCCAAGCCTCTTTCAAAGGTAGCCTGCAAAAATAGAGCATTTCATCAGCAGTTAGATCTGTGCCACACCAAACTCAAAGCAAAAAATTGGAGGACAATGAAATTATTTTACACTACTTTGTGGCACTGCCCAGAACCTACAAACCATTGCAAGCTATGGCTCTAGTCCAGTTGTCTTTTCCACCTAACCATGATGCACCCCTGGCAAATCTTGTAAGGGGATTCCAGTAGAGCAGCACTACAGTGAATCTCTATTCCTTGCTGAAAAAGAGACTCTTTTCCAGATCGGAGGATACTTATACCACATCTGCTCATTCATATGGTGCAAAGGAGCCCCAACAGAACAAAGAATCTTAACCTATAACTTCACACTTTAATTTCTGCTCATGAAGTCACATTACAATAAAACATTGTGTGTGTGTGTCCCCACATATGACAGGCTAGACAGACACACCAGATCAGAAAAACCTGCATCACCCCTGCCCCCAACAGAACCCACTACCTCAGAATAAAGTTACTATAATATTACACCAATCTTACATGTTAAAACATACAGTAAAATTAAACTGACATTAAGTATCGTTATAAAAAAAATTTCTCATAAAAAATTCCAACAGTGAGATTGAGCGTAAGATAAGGGGAACTGGCATACTCATGTATGAGCATGTCACCTGCATACCTGAGTGCACTGGATGAGAATACTACTAGATTATATTTGCAATGTAAGGATACAAGATTCTAAATATACATAATCTTGCAGGGGAAAAAAGAAAAAAGCTTGATTTGAGACAGAAAGTTTAATGTTGAAAAAGATAATGAAAACAGTTTTGGATGAAGATCTCCAGCAGTACCCAATAAAACCATCTCAAGGTAAGCCAGCATACATCCAGGAGCAGCTTATTGCTTTGGTCTTGAATTGTCTCAGGTGAAATCTGCTTGTAACTTACTGGTTGGAAACCTCTGAAAAACACTAGCAAAGGAAAATGTTCCCTCTTGTTGGGAATTACCTTTAAACAGGAGTTACAAGATTTTGCCATTTTTTTGTGTATTCTTTGAATTTCTGATTGTCAACCTGAAAATGAATTAATCTTACAAATTACTAAAAGAACTACAGGGACTTACTACTTGATCTAAAGATGAAAAATATATACTGTCCAATTTGAAGTAGATTTATATAAAATAAATCAATTAACTACAACTCCACATCGTAAGCATCAGAAATTCATGAATTTGAAACATTTCAGTAATGCGCAAAGTTCTGTTTCACGGTTAACATCCTTCTCCAGCATCTACACAAGAATCAATGTGCAACTTTGTATTTTTACCATTGGCATTTTTGTTTGAGTGGTGCTGACTGCAAGGTGAAACTCTATTGATTAACCACAGTCTGTTTGATTAGGCTCTGTACAAACATACTGAAGATATTCTTGCCTTGAAGGTCACACAAACTATGTTTATTTACCTGAACTTTTACACACTTGGAGGTATTATCAGCTGACCTAACTGACAGTTAAAATACTTGAATACTCAGAAAGTTTGCAGTAGTGGCACACTAATTATGTACATTAATGAAGTTAATAGACACATTCTTCCAGAATAAATAGAAAAAAAAAAAAATCTAGGTTTTGACACTGCTTTTAAAAAAAAAAATTCATAGCTCCTTCTCATTTGAAAACAAAACCAAACCAAACTCCCAATCAATCATTATTACTGCAGCAAGTTGTACGCATTACTTGCGGCTCCTACTGGAGAAAATGCATACCAGAAAATAAGAGCATGTCTATCCCCTACAGGGGACAGGCAATGTTATACTGGGAAAATATATTACTTTTCCCTGCCACCCCTTCCTCCTCCATTGGCTATATTTTCTTAAAACAAGAATGAGTCTTTTCTTCTCATCCCCTGCCTTAAATGGGAAAAATAGCCCACACTTTTATGTGAAAGTAAATACCTCTTTGAAACTCTATGTAACTAGTAAGAAAACTTATAAAAGAAAGTAAATCTTAAGAAAAAAATTATACCCATAATTTCTGTAGCCAAATAATTCTGTACGAAAGTTGTTCTGAGTCATTCTCAGGTGCCAAATTCTCCCTACATGTTGCACAGAGACACACTTACTGCAGGTTCTGGATTCCACTAAAAATCAGTCAAAGTCTGATACCTAGGGCAGGGAGTCAGGATACAGAAATGTGACCAACCAGCAAAAAGGTATAAAGACTCAGTGTGTACCTTGCCCCAGGAAGGTAGACAGACTGCCAACAAATTCGACTGCAGTTGTAAATATCAAAGAAAACAAATGAGCCAGAAGCACACTCTCTTACATGTTGCTAGTTACCAGCTGGACAACAGCTTTCTGTTTCACCTTCGCACCTTTTTTCTAGGAGTTCCTGGAATTCTTTCCTTTGTTTCCTGATTTCACATATGCCAAAAGGTCCTTAAAATATCTCCTTCAAGTCACCCTCAAACAAACCTCCTTTCTGCGAAGGCTTTTTCTACTAACCTCAGAAGTTTACAATGTTCTGAGACCAGAACCTTCACACGTAATGGATCCATTTTATATAGAAAGAGGGAAGACAGGTACTGAATTCTGCACTTTTTCTTAGGCTGCAGCAACACTACTGATGGCAGTAGAAGCAGATATATTACGATTTCCATAATTAGGCCCCTAGTTATGAGGAAGATAGCTACTTACTTTAGGTGCTCCATCCTTTTGAATGCCTACATCATTAGTTGCTATCCCTTTCACACTACCATCTTCATGAAAAAGAACCTTTGGAAATATTTAAACAAACAAACAAAAACCATTTTAATGATCTGTCATTTTAATCCATTCATTTAAAGTTCTAATGCAGAACTTCTAAGCATTATGTCTTTAATGGTCAAACTTGAAGATTATGTATTTATTATCATACTGTATGATCCACTTTGCTGGATCTGGGCCAGGGAATTTAGACACTGAAACAGAGTTTTCACAATACACTTCTTTTAAGAGGAATGTTGTGAATGTACAAATAAATTGGGAGTTGAGCGAAGGGGGTTCCAAAAGCACTTTTCATATACACACTGATGTCATTATTACCTCAGCTGCTGCGTAGCCTGGATAAACCTCAACACCCAAAGCTTCTGCTTGTTCGCCGAGCCAACTCACAAAGTGGCCCAGACGTACTATGTAATTTCCATGATTAACCATTGGAAGTCCTAGGCAAAAGACACACACACATGAAACACAGAACACTAAGCAAAATAACAAAAGTTGTATACATCAGATATCGTATCTTCTTCTACAACTATCTTCACAGTAATGTCATACATTATTACAGCCGTCATCTACAGGGACAGGAACATACACATTCTATACACACTTGCTGTACTACATTGAAACAAGTCAATTGTTTCATCCATGGAAAAGTTGAAAAAGATACTGAGAAAGATGACTTTTTACCACCTCACCAAAATTTACCTGGAAGAATTGGCACTGGAATTCTAAATTTCTTTGTTAAAATTCCAAACCTGTCTTCAGTTACAGGAGTATTAAGTGGAGCCTACATAAAAAAAGAAAATAGAAACAGTACTGTGAGTTATGTTTTTCTAGTCAATCCAACAAAAACAACAGCAAATAAAATCAAATCAAATCAAACAATCAAACTGGCAGTCAATTAAAGGTTTAATAAAGCACTTCTATAGGAAAGTATCATATGAGAGAAGATAAAGTACCTTATGAGGCCATCATCAGGCAAGAATTAACACAACTATTGAGGTAAAAAAACTGGAATGGGGCCTTGCAAATAACTTCTACGGTTTGTACACAGGCTCGTACAACAACAATATTCTAGACCTTTCTAAAGAAGGCAGCTCAACTTGCATGTTTAGCCCCATAAGACAAAACAACTACGCGATGGCCCACTTCTTGCAGCTCCCAGGCGATAGCAGGCAGCTGGCTGCAAGTCAGATGGCTGTTCTGGCAGAGATGGTAGCTCATCTCTTGCTATCCTCCCTCCTAAAAGCATCTTAGGCCTCCCTTACGCCACTGTGTCTGCATAAAAATCAGTGTACTATGTGCCATTTCCTGAGACTATGAAGAACTACTGTACAGAAGCAACAAGTCTGACATTGCTAAGAATCAACCATCTTACTGCTTGTGCACAGGAGCTGGATTCTGCACAAATGCAGTAAGCGTAGTGCATCCCAGGATGCACCAGACATACTGCGTATATGCAGTAAGACTACTATATAAAAGAGCAAAGGCCACAGCATATCTGTGTAGACCTAAAAGTTTAGCATATCGAACTAGAGGAAACAGACTAAAAACAAGGTAGGGGTTTTTTTTGTTTTGTTAGATCAACATATTTTAAAATGGTACTAGGTACCAAGGTACTAAGTCATACCAGAATGAGTCAGATATGGAGTTCATTACAAGCTAGCAATTAAATTTCAGTGTTTATATGCTGCTCATACATACCCCCCGCTCCTTCCAGTCCGGAAGGAGTTCTTGTAAGGCCCTCGGCTCAAGACAAGCACCAGATAGCGTATGTGCACCAATCTGAGAAGCCTTTTCCACCAGACAAACACGTATTTCTTTGCTATGCTCGGCGGCTAACTGTTTGAGTCGAATAGCTGCAGAAAGACCTGCAGGGCCTGCTCCAACAATGACAACATCAGCTTCCTCTGCAAATCTTTCCATGTTTACCCCTTTAATAGAAAAAAAGATAGTAAGATAAATCAATCTTCAATTTCCCCCACCCTCTCTCTCACTAAACCTTGCTCTGTAATACTGACTACTGGGTATCACAGTAGAATTACCTTGCATAAAAGGAGGCTAAATATTTAACAGAATCCCCACTTCAGTACTTGGAAGAGTGCAGAAGGATATTAGCATCCCAATGTAAAATTAGCTCTCTTTAAGTTGTAAGGAGATATACCATAAAAACATATACTCAATCTGTATGCACCATAAGTATCATCTTAGAATGTTAAACTTAAGAACCCAGTTGGCTAGCGGTATCAAAGACACTCAGTGAAACTCTAGGTAAGGGAGAAAGAAAAGAAAAAAGACCCTTATTCAGAACAAGTTACTTTATTTTAAACTAATTAATCAGTATCTTTTCTTTTGAAGCCATTAAAATTGCTGAATGTAGAGACTGGAAGGCCCAGAGATATATATTGATCTTATTTTCTCACAAACTCTCATGGTAAGAACAACTGAAAAAATCCAACAGATACATACCTGACAGAAGTAAATCTTGTTGTGATAAGTCACTAAAGCAAAAGCTGCTTATATATTTCCTCTAAATAACTAGGATCAAGCTTAATCTGATCCCATTTTATAGCACTAAAGACACTCTTTGTGAGATAGCAACCACAAAAATTCATTTTGAATATTAGCACTGTATTTAAGAGTACAGAAATTCTGTAAAAAGAAAAAAACAGCAACACATTTCAGTGTCTTTAAAACTGAGCAATAATGATAAAGATTTTAAAGAATGCTTTTTTTCGCTTACCTTCCCATCGTTTGTCTTTGTCCCGAGGATGAATTGTATAATGTGTAGTTATGCGAGGCACAGAGGCAGTAGATGCACATCTTGCGATGTGCAGTGATGGAAGGCAGTCTCTCTTTATCAACTTTAGAGCATGAAAGCACTGACGTCCTGCAAAAACAAGAAACAAATTTGTCAAATCAGGCATTTTCCAAATTTTTTTTACTTTTCAGAGACTCAAGTGGCACAACAAATACGACAGCTCCCCCCACAAAGGCTACCACGTGATGTGAAGATGAGGAACCATAAACACAGATTTTTAAATTTTCAAGTTAGGAATGCGCTGTGTAAGTTTACATCGGGGGAAAAACATTAAAAAAGAGTAAAGAGCTTCCCCTTTAAGCATTCTCCACATAATACCACTGGCCAGCCATTTCCAACAGCTGATGTAAGATAACATGCGTGTACTCAGGTGAAACACACTTTAAGTTCCTATTTCATTTTGAACTTCAAAAGATTTATTTCAGACTTCATTAAAAGTGACCAAACAACTGTAGAGATAGGACATGCACATTTATCCCTTCTGACATCTCAACACATGTTGAGACACGCAGTTTGGGCTACTGATGCTACACCATTCATCTAAAGTAGATGTCATGGTCTACAATAAAAGCTCAGACTTAAACCCAAGTATACTTTAGCCAAAGCTAGGATCAGTAGATACAGTTAACCTTTTTGATGCATACATTAATTGTTGCAAGAACAAATTAGAATTTCTTTTTAAGCAAACGGACCAAATGAGAGTTTAAAATGATCAAAATCGGACTCTGTTCAGAAGGGCTATTACATGTTGCATTCTTGTTCTGGTATTCCTCTTTCACAAAAAGAAATTCTGAAGATGCATGCAATTTGTACTCGGAAAACTAGCGTGGTTAGCACCAAACCTAGTTATAGTTATAGTTAAAGGTCTATGAACTAATGCACCTGGACAGGTATTTTTCCTTCATTTAAGGATTCCCTTTCTCTACTTTCAGGGGTGAAGAAGGAGAATATCATATTTAAATTAGAGTATTTCTGCAAAAGTACGTAAGTAAAATCACCAACATCCTATGACTGAAATGTTTTGTTGACAATGGCAATTGGCAAGGCCAGCACAAACATCTTCCATCATAACTCTGCACAGTGACAGTCAGGATACCGGTCTCTATATGCAAGGTAATAAGTATTATCTATGTTGGTTTCTTAACAGCAATTTTGTACTTAACCAACATAACACAAAAGCTATTATCATACCATCTCATGACTCTTGATTATCCTGTACCTGCAACCAGGCAGGATCTGAGAACAAGCAATGTATTTTATAAGCATGATAACAACTACACCTATATGTATACATTAAAACACGACACCTTAACTTAATTTTTGAGATATTTTTATTTGAGCAGAACTAACGGTACTATGAATTACACAGTATAGTTAAAAAATGTCAATTATTTCACACACATGCAAAAGAAGTGAAATTCAGCTCAGAATATGTCTGATAATTGCAAAGCTAGGTCCAAACCCTGGACAGGCAGGTTCTTCCCAGCGAGTGAAGCAAACTTGTGCTACCACGCTACTGAGAGCTTACAGCCCCGGTAACATGATGTGAAGCGTTTGCACGAAGGGTTACAAGCAATCTCTAAGAAGAAACTTTACTCTCCCGCAGCTCATTAGTAACTGCTGTCGGGATGTTGCCACTACGATTATTTTGTCAGTAAGGGCGTGCATACAATTGCTTTATTTTATCCTTTGAAACAGGCTAACGCCTAGTATCACTCAAAAAGAAGTTACACTTTTTACGCACCACGCTACAGACAGATAAAACACATCAACAACCCACAGTTCAGACTCGGCCGGCGATCACGCACAGCTCTACCCTCCCCTTCAGCAGCGCCTTCAGGCGGACAGAGGCCGCTGGGGCCGGGGGAGCCACGGGGGAGCCACGGCCGTGCCACCACTGGCACTCACTGCCGCCCGCCGCCCGCAGGGTCCCCCGCCGCCGGCCCCGCTCCCGGCCCCGCGGCCGCTCCGCCTCCCGGACACCCGGGCGCGACCTCTGCCCTC
>VYZW01013211.1:22173-39398 GCA_013401315.1 Balaeniceps rex
CTATCTCAAGATTTAACAACTTTCTCAACTTAAAAATATGGAAGGTTGTGTTCAGTCAACTGCATGAGTTCTTTGGTGTTAAATATTAGATAAAATATATGTTGTAGCCTGACAGGGAGGTAGTTAATTATTCTTTTCTGTGCTCAGCTGTTTATTGTCATGAAATTTATACAGATTTAGTATTTTCAGGTCATTAGCCAGTTACCAAATTTAGTTGAATTTGGCCACTGAATTCCAAATCACTGTGAGGAAGTGGGACTGAGCAACAAAGGCATCTGCACTGCTGGCTGCAGCTCAGGGGCCAAATCATAAACTCCTATTATATAAACTCCTATTATACTTCTATCCAAGGAAACATGTCTTTTTGGATCTCCACAACCACTTGGAAATGATGACTGACAAGAACCAATGCTGTGCTCTACCAAGCTGGTTATTGCAGATGTGCAGTGGCCCATGAAGATGTGCTTAAATCTACTGCAGGATAGTTTCAGATTTGCAAGACTGTCACTGCACTATCACACAGTTTTTGGAAGAGCTCTACTGGCAGAATTCACATTAGAGCTGCTGTGTTAGTGTACCCATAAAAACTCCACTTAAACTCTTCAAAACAATTTGTAAAAGTCCCACCTCCCTCTGACACTGGAGCTGAATAGTACTTGGTTTATATTGTTCTTTTCATAGTGTTAGCACTGGATTCTGTAAGAACGGAAATATGTCCCCAAACCTGGACATATACCAAATTCCTTTATAATTCCTCTCTTTACATATCCTAATGGTACCTGCCCATGGCATTAATAGCCCCAGCCGGACCTTGCATGACCCTTAAGCCCTGTGAACAAATTGTGCAAGGTCAAAGGAGGGTTGCATTTATCTTGTTCTGTAATAGCAGAAAAGACAGTGTCCTTCCCTAAGCTGAATTTATGGTCTCTTTTTGTCAGAAAAATTTCCATTATGAAACTGATATTTTCAGGAAGGAAAATTGAAATATTGCTAGTAATCTTTTTCCAGGTTCAAATTGTTGAGGATCATCAACATAACTATAAACTATTTCAAGGGCAATTTCTTATAGAATGTATTCTGGATCATGTCCTTCTGAAGGAGATGTGCATAATCACAAAGAAAATATAGCTAAAATATAAAAACTTGATACTTACAGGGATTTGAGTTTAATTAGAAAATCAAACTGGTCTATTTGTATTTTCTTGATTGGGTTGTAAGAAAGGTTCCTGTAAATACAACATAGGCATAAATAACTTTGTACATCTTCCTTAAAGCTTGTTCCAAAGATAAAGTCAAACTACATAATCCATTTGCTTTTCCAGTCCTGTAGGAAGGACTTGTATAATTGACAGTTACAATTCCAAATGGTAACATTCATTTAGTGTTATTCAGCTTGCTAAGCCGGTGGAAAGAGTAGTCAGATGCTTCACAGGCATGCTATTGCCACATGCACGCACACACACAGACGCATGCACAACTGCCTCCCCCAGCCTGATGCTTAAAGGTTTTGACTATAGAAATATTTAGTTATTAAACTTCCCAGACTTGTTTTTCAAGTAAACGAACCAAGGCGAACTGCATGCATTTAGAAATAAATTACAATTGCTTTTGTTAGTTGCTAAAATCTATTTTTTGGTAATCATTTCTGTGAGTCCAAGAAGAGGCAGAGGCAGTGGAATGCAAAAATAGACATTAGCATTAGATGCTATCACTCTGTGCAAGAGTTTCTAGGTACATCCCCTTTTTCTTCTCCCTATAAATTTTCCTTATGTTTTCATTTTGATAATGTAACTATAATGCGCAAACTCAATAAATGCAGCTGTACACACTTGGTTGCCCCAGTGTATCATGATGGTTCCCAAAGATTCTGGAAAAGCACAAAAATAAGTCATTCCACATACTACCACCTCTCCTCTGGAGAGGTCTTCGATTTTGTGACTAGTGACTCTTTCAGATTATGCAAGAAAGATTGGGACTTTCCAGCAGCTTTCCAACATTTGAGAATTTGCCTGTATGTGTGTCATGGGAAAAAGAGAGAATGTCTTTCTGGTTTTATAATAACTCATGCTTTTTTGGAACTCTTTCACAGCAAAAAAGCAGTTGCAAACAAGGCATCTGTATGATGCTCTTACATGCTTATGATCTATTTTTAGAGCCAAATCTTGATATCACATTAAACATTCCCATCAAATTATTAATTTCTCATGGTATAGGTAGCATAGCTTATTTTGTATATACTAAAAAGATCTAGAAAAAGGTAGAATTTGAACTTGCTATCTTTTGGGACATGAAAATACACATCTTTTACAAAACTATTCCAGGAAAAATGTTATATATATATATATATACACACACACACACTTTTAGCATAAGTACTTTTTATGCAGAGCTTGAATGACGCATACAAACAAAGGTGTTCTTTTCTTTCCCAGCATTCATGACTGAAAGCATCATGTCAAATGAGCAATATACAGTTCTATATAATAATAACAATCAAGAATCCTTACAGTTGTGAAAGCTCCTTTAGATCGTTAAATATATATGGAGGAAGTGATTCAATCTTGTTGCTAGCCAAATCTCTGCAGAAACAGCCACAGGTAGGATACAGTAAGTTCTTACTAGGCTCAGTAATTTTCCCAGTTTTGCAATTTCAAGATAAACAGTTTTATTCTATTTGCCAGATAGGATATTATTTATTACATAGGTTATCAGAAACTTGGACTACAAAAGAACGCTGTTAAAACAAGATGGGAAGCTAGATCCATCAGATCTCTTTTTGTCTAGTTAGTTCAGGTATGCCATTAGATAATAATATATTATTATTTTATTTACATCAAAAAGAAAGTAAAATACCCTTAACTTGGGTTGTAGGAACTTGGAAAGAATTTAAACGTATTGTTTCATGATGGGAATTCTTTCACACGGGCTAGCCAGCATATCTTTCCCTTACTTCTCTCTACCTTGCTCCTTATTTTCACTAAAAATAAATCCTGATAACTGTGGACAGAGGAGTAAAGGTCACATGCACCTAGACTGTGGTGATGTAAGATTAATTAACATTATTCTATTCAGGGAACATAACAATCTTGTGAGCAAAACACCTGATATTACTGATAGAGAGTATGTATTTTATTGACTGTTTCTTCCCTGTTAAATATATAGAAAAAACCCTGAAGATGGGTGCTGTCTCCAGAGCATTTTATATGAAATAGAATTTCTGATAAATGATATTTGCAATATAAATTAAAAAACTTTGTGACTTATCGTACAAGTAAGAGAAGAAATCAACTCACAATTCGTCTAACATCTGGAGAGAAGAAAAGCTGTTTTCATCTAAGGAACTGATTTTATTTCGTCTCATCACCCTGAAAGAATAAAACAAACTTATGTTGTTGCTTCTTGACATCTATTTGGTTTTGGAAAAAACTTTTTTGTAAACTTTAAAAATTATCTCTTTGCTGCATCTTCAAATATTTGCCCAATTCAGTTAACAAGCTAATCGGATCTAGAAGCTTGCCGTTTGATAAACAACTTTTGTTGCCTATACACGCATGTAGTTGTGCATATATATGTATACATATATATATCCATAGGAGGCTGGTATAAATTGACTGAAGGTAGGAGAAAGATTAAATGGGCTGGAAGGCTTGTGACCTAACTGCATTTCAGGCACAAGCACATGGCCGTGCAACTTTTCCTTCGCCCATGTTTCATCTGCCACTGAGCTTGCTCCTTAAATGAACAACCTGGATTTTAAAAGCAAAGAGAAAGCCAAGGATATGGGTACCGCAGAAGAGTTAAAAATTGAAAATGACAGGTACCGTGGAGCATACTAATCTAGCAAAAGGTTGAAGGGATTTTCTGAAGATGATTACAACATCGCTGAAGAAACTTTGGGGAAAATTCTAAAAATTTCTGAGCCAGCCAAAGAACCAGTCAATCAAACTCTTTAAAATGAAGAAACAATCCATGTATTTTGTGTTTGCTACTTTTTATTATGAGAATTTTGCCTCCTAGAAAATTTCTAAATCAGTGAAAATCGCTTCATATAGTTGCATATATCAATGCTGAACTTTGCTATAAATGTAAACAGTGGTTATTCTGTATGGCGCTCATTTGAAACCAAGCACTTTAATTTAATCTCCTTGAGATCTAAATAACCATGATACTCAGGAAACTTTTATATTAGCTGTAATCAATCAGTTGACTGTTCAGCACAAGCATGCCTCGCTCTGGCTGGCTAGCATATACTGTTACTTACAGTACAGTTAGAGTGTTGCAGGAGATGAAAGTGACATTTCTTACATGATGGATATGGTTGCCTTCAAGGTCTCTGGGATATAAAAACAAAACATCAATTGCTGAAAATAAATTGAGGCAGTTATTCTAAGGTAATTGAAGAAAAATTCTACCAGAACTTCATGACTGCACAAGAGAGAGTGGGAACCAGACATCTAATTTTTCTGCACACCTAGTTGATGACTTCAGGTCATCAACCCTGCAGTGACCCAGCAGGCACTCTGTAAGATCCAGTGCCCTGTTAGAAAAAGCGGCATGGAAGCACCATACAAAGACAACAAAATAATATTTTTCTAGTGAAATAAGGTAGACTTACAGCCAGTTTAGTCTTGGCATATATTGGCAGAGAGGTTCATCAGGCAATCGAGCAAGAGAATTATTCATCATCTCTCTGAAAAAAGGAAAAATAATACAGCTGGCTGTGTTTGTCAAAACTTATAGAAAAAAGTTCATGTCTCATGTTTGTATTTTGGAAAAAAGGCAGTCAAAGCTTGATTAATTTCTCATAGTTTGGAGGCAGTATTATTTTCTTAAACTTCTACATATTTTCCCTATGGCATTCTGCAGACCAGTATTTTATCCTTAACTTGTTAATTTCCAGTTACAGGAAAGATGTTCACTTCACTGCTTTTTAAATAAAACATAGCAAGTCATTACAAATATTTTGAATATTCTGTCATAACACATAACTTCTATTGGTGACAGAGGAAAGGGGAGATGGAGGAAGGTTTCCCTCTGGACTGCAGGGAAATGGGGTCCCTCATGTTGGGGTCTGGAGAGGACAGTGGCAGGTTACAGTCGGGGTCTTGGGGAGGGAGGCTGGGCTGCTGCCAGGGCGCAGGAGCTATGGGACCCCTGCCTCCTGCACCACGGCTCTGGAAGACAACTGGCACCCACTGCTGCAGCTGCCATGTCCTTGCCCTCCCAGTGACGTTGTCTTTTTACCATTTTTCCCACCCTTCTCCCTATACTTTTCCAGACACTGCATGTCTGCTCCTGCCAAAATCCTCCTACTCCGGCACATCTTGCCTGGGAGTAAGAAAAAGCTGCAGATGTACTGCCAGCAGTCCGTGGTGAGCAAGCAGAATCGTCATAAAAAGGTTTTTATATCTATCTATCTATCTATCTATCTATCTATATCTATCTGTCCTTTCTGTTCTGTTCTTTTAAATAACACTTTTGGTTCTTATTCAATACTTACAGGAAAATAAGTGATTTGAGTCCACAAAACGTTAATGGAGAGATCCGATTTATCCTATTATTTTCAATTATCCTATAAATTACAGCAAAACATGTGTCAGGTTTATAGTTGTCTGCAGTCTTAAATTGAACGGATGATAAAAAGTAACATACTTTGAAGTGGATTTCTTCAAATGTCTATTCAAGCTACTTAAAAAATTAACGCACTACTCCTTAGCAGGTCAGGGTATTCATCGAATTAATTTCCTTTCAGAAGAATTTAATCAAAAAAAAAATAACTTAGAGAAAGTAATTACTTTCAACTTAGAAAAAAGTGTTTTCTTGTGAGTTTTTAAAATTCTTTGATCACGACACTTTGAATGGATTCCCTGTGAAAATAAAGCAGCACCATATAACAG
The DNA here is from genome assembly GCA_013401315.1 of Balaeniceps rex. Classification (NCBI taxonomy): domain Eukaryota; kingdom Metazoa; phylum Chordata; class Aves; order Pelecaniformes; family Balaenicipitidae; genus Balaeniceps; species Balaeniceps rex. Next base: position 28,071 of record VYZW01013211.1, read on the forward strand.
TGTTCCACAGCAATCCAGCAGTTCCAAACATGCAGACAAACATTAGGCATGTTACTATTTGCTTATTTTTAATAACTTTACTGAGTCAAAATAGTATTTCATTTTCATCTGTCTGAAAAGCAGTAATAAACCAATATTTCAGATTATGACAGTCATTTTGTCTGGGACATTTCAAGCACTCTTTACAGGGAAAGGCCTGCCCAAAAAATTCTCTTTCTACTTTTCGATAGTATCTGAGTTATTTCATGTATTAATTTGTAACAAGCAATTACTAATAAAAAATATTTAGTATTGTAAAAGTCATCAGTCATTGGAGCCATTAAGGCCCAAGAACTAATTTCTGCTCTCACCAAAGTCAACTGGATTTTTACCTCGTACAGTGTAACACGAGTTCTTTAATTATTATTTCGTATAAAGTACTACTATGCACAAAAAATGAAAGGAATCCAAATATTTTTCTCTTGCTTTAATTATTCCTTGAGAAAATAAACATACAAATAAGAAAACAACATACAGCCATTCAAGTTTGTGGAGATCTTCAAAGACATGAGGCTTCAAACTGGTTAACTTGTTGTTACTCAGGTATCTGAAGCAAGATCAACAAAAGATAAACAAATGGAATGATTAATTAGCATCAGATGCATGAAAACAAGTTTTAAGATTTTTCCTTCATATCAGAATACTGCTAAAATTTTTTCATAATTATAATTTTTGATTGTGGTGATTTTCATGTCCTCCTTTGAAAACAAGGCCGTACTCTCTGTAGTGAGGACTTCTGGAACAGTTACGTAGAACATTTTGTCTTATCTATAAGAAAACACAGCAAGGTAAATATTTTCACTGTGTCATATTTTAGGCCCTTTCCAGTCTCCTTCTGTGGCGTGATTCATTCCATGAAAGTTCCCAGGATCCCATTCAGTCTCAGCTAAGGATGTTAGTCAAATGTAGATACCAGAATCGTGGAAAAAGAAAGCCTCAGAAATGAGGGGGGTGGTGTGTACTATAAATGGTCTGGGAAGGTAATAACAGCAGCTATAACAACAGATAATCAACCACACTCTTGATGGAAAAAGAAAAGGTACAGCATTTTCAAAAAATTTTCTCTTAACAACGCTGTGGAAGCAAAAAGCTGAACTGAACAACACAATTTATGTATCATCTCTTTCAGTGAGCATTTTCCTTAAAAGTTAGAAACATCTTTCAAAAAGCTGCTGCAAGGTAAAGAAAATAGTGTTCTTTTCATCACCAATACTGGTTACTGTGGTTTGCGTCTGTAAACCAAAATACAACATTAAAGACTTTTGATTCATCACAAGGTTTTGCTTTTGTTTCATTCCTTTTTCATTCTTTCTGACTTTATGCAGGTGACTACCATACTGTCTCCTTCTTCCATTCTGCAGATTTGGGGAACAGGGAGTGAAGTATGGAGCCCACTTATATTTTCAAAGTATTGTTCTGTCAGATAAACTTGCACAGACAGCTCTTAATCTATCTTCGCTTTCTCAATCCAATCGTTGAGTTAAAGATTTGGACCATTTTGCAACTTCCTAACATTGAATCAAATAAGAGTGAGACATCCATGGTGACTCTCAGAGCTCTTCCCGTTGCTCTTTACTTAGGTATTCAAAAAGCAATACTTACAGTTTTGTCAAGTTGTATAAACCTTTGAAAGCATGTTCAGATACAGATCTGATTTTATTATTCTGAAGATACCTAAGAAGATACAACAACAACTAATTCTCTAAGCACGCAAAGTCAAAGCAAGCATAAATAACCAATTAAAATCTATCAACTAAACTGAATGCATGTGCAGGACTTGAAAAGAAGCTGTCAAACTTGTTACATCTTAAATTTGACAATACCCATTTCATAGTTATAGTTGCAAAGACTGCGAAGGTGTTTTAAAAGAAATATCCCCCCTCCCAGCAGCATTACAAAATTCATTTGAAGGGAAGCTTGGTTTGCCTGAGGTGAACAACGAAGTGGTTGTATGTGACCTCCTGTTTTAGGTCCTAACCTTGCAGTTCTCACCTGTGTGACCTGATATGAATGTTTAGCCAGAACCCTGCTACAAGCAACAAAATTTTGCATGGCAAATGTCAAATTAACATGTTTTTTTGAATTTTCTGTTTATAGTATCAGAGAATTTTCAAAATGCTGCATTTTTAAGACAATATAATAAAAACGTAAAATGAATCTTACTAACTTTCTGTAAACTAAAGCATACTAATCTTTTCCTTCTGTTTATCTACTTTGATGAAATAATAAATTCAAAGATATTATCAGCTGCAAACATTCAATACTTTTCAAATAATTTTAAAGCATTATAGTGTTATTTGCTGAGTAATATTTAAATATAAATCCTTTTAATTAAATTACAGTTAATAAAGCACCCAGATGCATTCATGTTAAAAAGCAATAAGAAATCTGACATTGACTTTTACAAAATGGGTTTGTGTCAAACACCACTCAAGAGCTTTCTGAAAATGTACGGTTATCGATCAGAAATGTATGAAATTAATATTAGAAACAAATGCTTTGTACAGATAGATATGGATGTATTTCTTTTAATGAAAACGTTATCTTTCAAGACTTTAAGGTAAAAATGGCACTTAGCTTTGTGAACACAAGATGGTGCTGCAGTACAGCACAGTTTCCATAAAAGTTACACCCCAGTAAATTTTCTAGGACACTTAAGTGTCTTGAATCGGTGACATAGGAGCCCTGCTCTAGACTTTTGCATTTAATTCTTAATTTCACTAATTCTATATATAAAAAAATTGTTAAAGGCTGTGATCTTTGAACAACATATATGTTACATATCATAAAACATAGCGCAGCATTGCATTGCCATAATAATTTGACTAGTTGGGACATTATCAAATTGGTACCAGACACAACTGGGAGCAAAACCAAGTGCCATGTGAGTGAGCTTCCCACGACAATGAGAATTTTAAGTTTCCAAACTTTTGTTTTGCAGCATAAATGGATTAAGTTACTTTAATTTCTTTTGACATATTACTATTAATTATAAATGTAACTTCCTTCAGACACAATGAAAGTTTAGCATTTTTCTGGTATAAAATAGTCAATATAAAAAAAATAAGTACACAGAAATGATGGTTTTGCAAAAAGAGTCAAATCAAGCTATTTGAGCCAAACAGGTTACACAATTAGATGAGGTACTGAAGGGTAAGACAAAACAGAATTTTGAGTATAAACTGAGGGTTGTCACTTAGATGTTAAGCTCTGTGTGTATGTGAGAGGGAAAGGATGAATATTTAAGACATTAAATAGATATTTTAAGTTAAAGCACTCCCTTACAGATTTTTAAGGTCTTGGTATTTCTTGAAAATGTCAGCAGAAAGTTTCCTTAGCAGATTCCTCTGAAGAGACCTGTAGGAATGAATGCACACAGTAAAACTACTCTCCCAGCTTCCTACAGTGCTGTCAATTTTGTTATTCAATAAGAGCAGCTTTCACACTGCTAAATAATAAAAGCAACATGAAACCATCCAAATATGCTACCTCTGTTTGTCTGAATATTTGTACCTATTGAAGCAGTAAGCCAAGTACTTTATCATCAAAAAATATTCTTCCTTGTCCCCAGAGCAACTGACAAAATAATAGTTAAATCTAAGAGTTTAAAAGATTTGAGTATAAACTAAACCACAGATTTATTTCAACTCTCAAATGCATATAGAGCTTCTTTCCCAGTGCATGTGTCCCTACGCCCCCATCTCCATTGGGCACTGACTCAAGTGTCCTGACAAGAACAAAAATCATTCAGGGCATGGTTGGATTAGAAGAGAGTCCATCCTGAAAGCCAGCTGAACTGATTCACTGCTTTTTCTAAAGCTAGAACTGAGCCATTATTTTTGAAGTCTTTGTTGACCCTGAGCTGACAGCCAGTTTAAATGTATATTTGACATTCTGCATCAGTCTTCGTTATGAAGTATTGTGGTATTCGAACACAGACCCAACAAGGAGAACCTCAGCTGCACGTGAGCACAAACTGGTACCGAACAGAAAGGTCTGTACCCCTGCTCTACAGGGAGGATCCTCAGGTAAACACGTGATGCTGCCTTCCACTCACCGCACAGAAAATGGCCTTTCAAACAGTGATTTTCAAACTAAGAGCAATATCATCCATTCCCTGATCTCTTTAAAAAGTTTGGCTTACACATACGTATCTGTATGATGACCCAGCCCAGATTAAATCCTTTTAAATAACAGCGTATTCAGAGACATCAAGTGAGAACTAAAAAGATTTGCTCAGGCAGGTAGTTCCACTGAGTTCAAGGTTATTGACTTTATTGGCAGGAATATAGACTAGGAATATTGGGAGGATCATAGAATAATAAAAAGGTCCTAAGCATTGTGTCTTAAAAGGAAACATTTCTTTTGAAGATTTCTTTAGATTTCCTGAAACTGTTGCTACCTCAAGCCACTGTTTCAAACATGAAATGATCACTTCACACAGAGTTTTTTAGTGCCTTTTCTCTCCTTTCATGCAGGGAAAATCTGTACTTAAAACATTAAAAGCCTTGTCAACAGAGAGACGCTACGCTTTCACAAGCACCAGCTGAGCCAACCAGTCATAATCATAAGGCTAGAGTTGTGAAAAGGTCGTAGGATTGACAGTCAAGCCTGAACAGAGCAACAGACTGCTTCTCTGCGCTACTTACATTATGGTTATGTTTGAAGAGACTGACGGGACGGCACGCAATTTGGCCTCATCACAGAAGATCTCCAGCCCTTGGCAGGTACACTCTGCTGGCACAGCACCAGCCACTGCACGAAAACAAGAACGTGGTTGCGGCACATTGGACGGGTGGTGTGATGGGATGGGGAGAAAAGAAATATGGTGTAAAACAACACTGAGCATGAAGACAGACATACCAGGTGTGTTAAACAGAAATTAAGGCACACATTTTTACATAATTGATTTAGACCTGCAAAGAGGCTAACAATAAAGGGACACAAATAATTATGTTACCTCCTGACCTCTGTGAAAGAGCTTGTAAAAGCTCTTGAGCTTTAGGCTTGATATACAGGAATCTGGCACGGTAGCATTTTTTCAGATTTTTTTGTGGCCTTTTTTTAGATTATTCAGTCCTCTTGTATTTACTAGAATGAGCACAATTCTGTCCAGGTGAAAATGGGCTGAAAATGGGTCAGGAAGTATTTGCTCCCTTCCCCCTCCCCATCTCTGTGCTTTAAGTTAATGTTCACAGTAGATAGCAGAGTCAGAAAATCTGTACGAAGGGATGAATGCTCGCAGAAGTGGAGGGGGCTTGCAAGAATCATTTGATGTATGAAGAAGTGAATTTGGAGGAATGTTGCCTTCATTTCACTCTGAAAGATGTGTGTTTCATGGTCTTTCTAGCTGCATTAATATATTCAGATATATGCTTATATTGCCTTCCTAATTGGCATACATTTACACTTCTCTTACAGAAAATGAATCACTCTTAATGGAACTGAAATTAGCTTCAATGCATTTGTTCATCCGAGACATTAATTCTGTTTCACTGTAAATTAAACTGCACTATATTTCTCTTTCTGATAAGCGTATTTGCTATGTATTTCTTTCTAGGAATCATCAGTAATAATCTCACAAATAATATCTGTAATTACTTACAGCACTCAGATGTCTTTGTCTGAAATGCATACAGAGATTTCAGTTTATTGTATTTGTCCTTTGTATAATGCTTATCAAACTGCAGAGACCATCCACTGTTGTCTTCTAATAAAAAAAACACAAATAGAAGACACGTTAGAATAGAAAGTTAGTTGCATCAATTTTTTTGCCTCAATTTTTGTCTCAATAACACAATTTTTCCAGAACATTTCGTAGACCATTAGATGACCTTATCTTTATACAGCTGCTTAGTCACGGATATGTACAGAGATTACAAGCTGCTCAGTAGGAACAGCTTATTATACCTTCAAAACCAACATTTTCTGTGACAGTTGCACCAAAAAAGTGTAATCTTTCACTTCAGAACTTTTTGTTTACATAGGAATCTAAACCTAGGAAGCAACCATATTTTCCTACATCCTTAAAATGTGTGGGTTTGTCACTTTCTCCAGGAAAGCTCAAACGGTTACTACGAGACTGACTACTTCTTTCAGAGGGCTGTCTCACACTGTCACAGCCTATAATTTCTTTCCTGAAAATCTAGATGAAGGCCAAATGAACACTGCTTTTCAAGAGAATGGGTGGCGTGGTGTAACGTATTCAAGTCAGTATGTTTAAGTTAAGCTTAATATGCATCTTCTTAAACAAAACATTATTCCATGTTATCATTTTAGTCACTGTGCATAGATGTACCGGAACAGAGTGGATTGTGGCCATAAAGGTGAAAATTGAAGAGCAGATCTTTCAGGTGCTTCCCACAAATGGGGATTTCCAGATACAGCAGTGCTAGAAATAACTACAGACACATTTCTTGGAAGGATGTTGTATGTCTGACACCTGTAAATTAACTGATCAGGTAACCACTTCCAAAACAGGGCACGACTACACACTACCAAAGGAGAAAAAAAACCCCAAACCTTTAAAAGCTGTGATCCAATTTTAGTTTTATTAATTTGAGTCTGACCCCTCTTCAGCTTTGACAACACCCACATCCTTTTAGTTTAAAGCGTCTCATGTAATTAATATGCACCAGTAGCAGAAACACTCCTTAGGATGGCACTCACTGGCTGGTGAGTCAAAGCATCAGTGATGATAGAAAGCATTACTTTTTAGTGATACCTACTGTCAAACAACATTGATACGAGAACTCTGAGGATGACTCTGATTTGCTAGTCATTACAGTCCTAGTTTCACTTTTATGATATGCTAGCAACGGTCTTCCCCCCCACCCCTTTCACATGGTAATAGTTTAGTTATACTTAAATACCATTCCTCATGGACATTTCTCTATAAACTTTCATATTCAAGTAAACATTACTTCCATATCTTTTGGCTTCAAAATAGGAAGGGAGAAATAAAATGTATTTACTTCTTTGCAACTTTTCCCATTCTGAAATGGCATCTCCTTTTTCATGTCACATTACAACTCCGTTGTAATTCCCAGCTAGACAGGGGAATGACCTTGACAGCATCTCCTGAAGTCTGCCTATGGAGTGTCAGCAGATGGAGTTGTTCTGAGAGCTGTCTGCCTCTTCGCTGCCTAAGCTGGAAAAATGCACTACACATGCCGATTAATAGATATTATGAAAGACTAAGTAACTTCAGGCAAACTATCTTTTATCTAGTTATTCGTTTGTTATGCATAAATTGAAATGATAAAAGATTCAAAGCAACCCAAAATCTCTGTCTTCAGGAATTTCTCCATTAAAAGAAAAGACAGACTTGAAAAGTGACTTCTTTACTCGAAAATTAATGTGAATTAGTTTATGCCCTGCAAGAATGCCAGCTTCCCACCCAGAGAAGGCATTTAATTGCATTTTACTAACTTCCTCGAAAGCACCTGGTATGCTCTGAGCTATTAGCAGTTTTACCAGGTTAGATTATTAAGCTGATATTCAGAAGCAGCCTAATGCATTTTGGACAAAATGAAAAGTGTTGGCAAATCTGCAGAAATATTGCTCCTGCCTGTTTTAAATGCTCAGCAGAAGTTCAGTTTTAGGACCAGCTCACAAAACTGCAACATGGAACCCATAATTGATGAAGTGATGAGAACAGATCCTTTGCCAAGCGGTGAGTGCCTTATAAACCTACTGCCCTATAGTTAGGGCTGTAATGAGGTTTCCCCCATCACTATTTCTGAATATTTAACTGGAGCACATCCATTGACTTTCATTTGCAAGACCGGACCCAGCAACTGGGACCTGAAAAAAATAGTGGGAACACAATGTATGGCAGAGGAGGTGAGATTTAAGAAGAAAGGAACCTTTCATCGAGGATTTTTAAATAGAAATTTGTGAAGGTGTGTTAAAAATGAGATTGTTCTTGGAGTATAATCATACCAAATAAATATTTTGCAGTCAGTAATACAGTCTCAAAATATTTTTGGATTTTCTAATTCATAATTACATTCATAGAAAGTTTTGACAACTAACCACTTGTCTGCAGATTCTGAATATATAGTTAAAAGTCATAAATTCTAATCCTCCTGTAAGCCAGTGAACATATAAAGTATCATTTTTTCTGCATTTCCCTGCTTCTGACACTAAAGAGTGGATAGATGAGATTTTGTTCCACCTTTTAATATTTTTAAAGTGCTTTGCTATGTGACAAAGCATGTACAAGAGGTGACCATCACTGCAGTTCACATCTACAGAGAAAAAGCACACGCAGTGCCTCCTACACTAATGGAAACGAGGGAGCAGTTCACTATGAAGGGGAAGTTCCCCAGCTTTTTGAAGGCAGTTGAGAGGCAGCTGAGTATCTTTGCATGGCCATAAAAGAAAAGGGGGAAAAAAAAGCACCAAGAAGGGAGAAGATAGATTATTTTGTACTGAAAGCATTCCAGTTGTCTGGAGTTTCTGGTCAGTTCATTTGAAATAACAGGCTTTTCTCATGGCATTGATTTTCCTGCCTTCTACTAGAAATACAAAGGCATATCTGAATATAACAAAGCAAGTTATTCAAAGTTTTCTGACTTTCCGAAATGTTTGCTTTGGGTCAAGTTTTGTGCCCTAGCCTGGGACAGTCTTTATTTTATACAAACTGTTTTGTCAAATCCCAGAAGAATGTATTGTGCAAATAACTATATTTAGTACAACTGTTCGGGGAAGCACTCAACGCCAGAACTGTAAATCACTTTGTGATCGTTTAGAGTTTATACGGTAGGTTTGTGACCTGTTTGCCTCTGTCGAGATGAGGTTCTCCAAACACTTTAAAAAAATGACCAGTAATAGTACTTCTCTCGAAATCCCAAATCTATCATTTGGGGGAGTACAGCTCAGACGAGAAATTATTTTTTTCCCAAGCCAGTTCTAAAATAGATTATGTTGGCTGCAATTCTGTGAAAATAAGATCTGAGAAAACAAGGCATCAGCAAATCTTCCCCTACATGGGATAAGCAAAATAAGTAATTGTAAATGGGACTTATCTGACTACTGATTAATACACTGTTCCTTGCTAAAAGTTGTCAATTAGCATTTCTGATGGGAAAGAGAATGAGAAAGAGCACATTAATCCTGACAAACTACAGATTTGAATAATCTGTTCAGTGACAGATCCAAGAAAATATCAGCTTTACTCAATTAAAGATACATCTCTTATTTAGGTTGGAGCTTATGAAGAGGACTTTATCTACACGACTTTCCCCTTCTCTCGGCCATGTCTTCATGGGTTATTATGCAGAGAAATGCTATCAATTAAATGCATAAGCACTCTAGAGAGACATGTGTCACCCTTTGATTTCGCCTTTCCTGTTGGTGGTCGTAACCCGTGGACTTATTTCTTTTTGCCAGTTGTTCAAATACACTTTCACTTGCTGTAAGAAATGACTTCAGGCTTTTCACAAAGATATCTTTTAGTACAACAAGGAAAACCTGTATCCTCCAGACAAGAAGCAACTCCTTTTAAAATGTTTACAGATGAAAGAATGTAATTGCCCTTTTCCACAGCGTTGGGGCATACTGATACAGCCTAATAAGTTACAGTAAGACCAAAACCACACAGAGATTTTACGAAGAGGAGTGTTGCAGTGCCTGGAGCATTCATCTCTGGGAGTGAATTTCACAGCCCCAATTTAGATACCCAAGTGGAAAAAATGAAAAACCTATAAACTGGACACCTACCAGTCAAGGCAAAGGCAATTTACCCCACACCAAATTGTGTGTCACTGCACATTGACCCCTTCCTGTACCTGTTGATTACTTTAAATGTAGCTTGCCTATTTATATGTGACAATGCAACCACAGAAAAACAGACAGGAATTAAATCAATTCAAATAAGGTTTACACTTCTCTGGGTGAGCTAGATTACATGCTTACACAAGTTTATTCTTGATTTTGAAACAGCTTAATTAATCCAGTGCAACTTTTAAGAAAATAGGCAGGCTCAAATTTCCAAAAGATAAATACCTTCTCAATGTTGCAGCTTTATTCCTGTGAAAGACTTGCATAGGGGAGTTTTCCAGCTTATATAACAATACTTTTAATCTATATAGATTAATCCAATTTTCTATTCTGTTTTTCTCAAAGTATTTACAATTTTTTAAGTAAATGTGACAGAATAAGTTAAAATAAGCTAATAGCATGAATACATCTATAAAAACTTGAGTTGCTTGAAAGTTCCCCTAGCAGTAAGCCATTACAGTGGAGACCAGAAGAGACAAAAGTCTAGTGAAATGTAGAAGTTAGTTATGAACAATATTTAAAGATCTCAATAATGAAATTGATTAAAAGCCTCCAGAACTTCAGCAAAGCTATTCCATTTCCTGATATTTGCACATCAGTGTAAACCTGATTATTTCAGTGTCACATACTGTGAATGAATGGCAATGACAGTGAGAATAAAATTTGGCCATATATGAAAAATTTCCACTTGAAGCTTGACAATCTGATCTTTTGTCAAGTATTTGCTACATTTTGAGCATACTGCTGACTTCGAAGTGTTTTCTTTTTGCTTCATAAATAGCATTTACTATCTAGGGCTCAAAACTCAATGCTGTCTCATACATTTAAATCTCATGTTTTAAGTATGATGGAAAAAAATGCCATGTCAAGAAAAGATGAGACCAACCGTAACATTATTCATTATCAGTATTAATTTGAAGTATAAAGTCATCAAGCTCTTCTGCAATGTGTTGAGGCAAATACGGGAAACTCAGACCCTCTGAAATTTCTCATCCCTTATGAGCAATCCTGTAATATTAAAACATATATCTTTTGTATAGATGTTTTGAAACATCCCATAGAAATTTAGATTTCTGCTATGAAAATCTAGGAGATGATTTAATGAAACTACAGAACTGCAATAGTTCTCTGTAAGTTTATAGACCTTCAAAGAAACACATATGAAAACAGCATGACATCTATATAGATTGTTATTACTTTCATCCTGTTGAATTTTATAGGCCCTTTTAAAAAAGAGGTAGTATGTTATAACTTATTTAATAAGGCAAGCCAGTCACCGATGACCGCATGGCACACAGTAACAGATGAGGCCTGTGCTTTTAGAGGTAAGTAGGTGCAAGACTTCAAACAGCCGCTCCTTGCCCCAGTTTGTTCGGAAACCTCTGTCTGTGATTTCCAGCCTATGAGCTAGACAGAGCTTAACGAACACCTATAAGTCAGCTTTACATCTGGGAAGATGAATGCTGCCTTTTTTTCGGAGACCTCTTTGGCCTGGGAGGAACA